>JAPYZP010006580.1:0-13852 GCA_030522985.1 Torymus sinensis
ATTTCAAGCATGGTTCTGAGAAAGAAATGATTGATAAAAATCTTGGTACAACATTAACGGCATGGTTTGATTTAAATAACATTGACTTTGATCCAAAACACTATTTATACACTGAAATTCCTAATTATTACGTTTTCGATAAAAATTCAAAGACGTGGAATAAGAGAAAAAAATTGTGGAAACCAGTTTTAAGTAGAATGTATTTTGTCAGTCCTAAGGATCGATAACGTTTTTATTTGAGATTACATTTGTTACATGTCCGTGGCGCAATGTGGTTCGAAGATTTAAGAACTGTTGACAGCAACATTTTTCCGACATTTTATGAAGCCGCTATCGCTCGTAAATTAATAAAAACAGACGATGAATCGGATCATTCTTTACGAAAATTTATAATCGGATTTAATTTTTAAAATCAGATGGGTTGCATTCGATAGAGCATAAAATATCCTATATTTTCAAAAAAAAAATTCTCTAGCTATCCCCGTGCTATTGTTATTAACAAAAACCTGTTTTTTTTAACGCTTATAATTCTCAAACTATGAGGTCAATTTTTTTGAGAAAAATCACGACAATGCAGAATTTTAATAGCTATAATCTGTAAAAGTTTTAATTCATTCTGTTTGTTAGTTTTTTCAGAAAAAAATTGAAAAATGGATAAAATCTGTTTTCTATGTCGCACGTTTTATGGAGTAAAACTTGATTACTCCCTTTGAAATTTCTTGTAGTGGTAGTGGTACCATTTTGACTACCTTTCCGTCTATATGTTTGGAAAAACTGATTGATCCATAAATTTCAGAGATATTTGAGATGAAAATTTTTGTAACCTTTTTTTCAAAGCTTAATTTCTCGAGTACGGCTATATGTTTCGGAAACGGACGGGTCGCGTTCGAAAGAGAATTAAAAAACCTACATTTAAAAAAAAAACAAAAAGAGTTTTGTATGTCCAACGATTACGGGGGTAAAATTGTCTTAATCTCTTCCAAATTCATTGTGGAGGTATATTTTGGATAGTTTTCGTTCAAGTTCTTTGGGCAAAATGATTGGTCCACAAGTTTCAGAGATATTGGAGTTTAAATGTCTTTAACCCTTCTTTCAAATAGTAATTTATCGAGAACGGATCTATATATCAGCTCAAAATTTATATACAATTTTCTATGTGATATATATTTTATGTATGTGAAATTTTGTGCAAATGTATAATCTGTAAAAATTTGAATAAGTTATGTCGGTTAGGTTTTGAGAGAAAAATTGAAATATAGAATAAATGATGTTTCTATGTTGCACGTTTTAAGGAGTAAAACTGGACTAATCGCTTGGAAATCTGTCTGTTCCTTTGAACAAAGGATTGGTCCATAAGTTTGCGAAATATTTGAGGATAAAATTTTTTCAATTTTTATTTCTAATTGGTGGACGCAAGCTGATTAAAATTTAACACGTTGCCACGTTATATAAACTTACCAGTCATGGAATTTATTATATTGTTGTGAACTCGGCAATATCTTCTCTAGAATTGAAATGCGTAGGAGAAACCTGTGGAAGGGTTTTGAGATATTTAATATTTAAAATTTTCGCATTTTTCAAAGTTATTTTCTTTGTCGCATGATAATTATAGAAAAAAGAAATTGGTTTAATCATGTGGAATTTTTGTGGACATTTAGAGTTTTGTATTTATCGTTTAAATTCCTGAGCTAAAAGAATTTTTTGATGATATTTAGAGATATTTAAGTTAAAATTTTTTTACGTTTTTTTCAAAATCGTAATTTCTCAATGCCGACTTCATGTATCAGTTTGAAATTTATAGATTCTTAACAAAGTCCGTTTTTGTTGACATAATCTCAGTGATAACTAATATTTTCATTTTTTGAAAACAATCAACGATATTTTATTAAAAATAACAGAAGAAAATAACAAAAATTATAATGTACCATTAAAAAAATCCAAATTAGAAGTATAATTTCAATTTTTATAATGAGTACATAATTATTTATAATAAATATACATACTTACTAAACCATTAACAAAAAAATATAATAAATAATCATATTTTAAACTTAATATATATATATATAATATACATATAGGAACGATAAATTTATTTGGAGGAAGGTGCTAGAAATTAGACCAACCAAAATGACCTATGAAGAGAGGTTTATCAACAGTTGGTCAATCTTGTTGGCCAACGGTTAGTGTTATAGTTCGTCAACGGTTGGTCAACCGTTGGGGTCCGTGACAGTTAACCTTACAGACGTTAGTTCGCACGTTTATAGCTGTAAAGATTTTGGAAGGTGCTTCAAACCACAGAGAAGGATTTGATGTCAAATCTAAGCAATGTTTAGTCTAATGCCAAAAAATGGAACGAAAATAAGCTGTCGACTAATTAATTATTTAAATTAAAATTTATTTTTATTAACCTTAAAACTTAAGTACCGCAATACTAATGTAATTTAATATTAATAAAATGTAAACCTCAAACTTATAAACCTTATAAACCTTAAGCTATATGAACTTATTTAGATGTACATAACCTAAACTGTAAGTATTTTGAATTTTATATAAACGTTGGCCAACCACTGGTCAAGGGATCGTCAAAAACGTGACGAAATTCGTAGGTTTATTGACCAACGACTGGTGAACGTTTCTACCAGGTTCGTGCCAATGAATTGGCAGCGGTTTTTTTATATGTCTTAGTCATTAAGAAGAGAGGAATTTTTTTAAATAAACATTTGTTCGAACCCATTTTTTCAACCCTTTTTTTCAACCCTTTTTTCCAACCCTTTTTCAACCCTTTTTTAACCCTTTATATACAAATGAACTACTGGATAGAAGCTGGGCGGAGGGACGGACGGACTATTTAACAATCGCACATCTTAACCTTTTTTCTTTTGGGAATTCTATGCACACCTCTTTGGAATTAATAATAAATCCTAAATGTTTGTAACACATATCTACCAGCAATTACCTTATCTTCAGTCTCTACTGTTGCAACTGCTGAGGTTGACGGTTATGCTGTTTGAACGGTTTGTACTGAATTGGCTGTGTCTGTGCAAATTGGCGTTGGTTGAACGGGTTCTTGCCGCTCAAAGACCCGAGGTTGACATAATTCTTTGCCCTTAATTCGGTTCCCCTGCGGAACCTCTATCTTTTCAGGTGAACCTTTCTAGTTTATCGTATTATTTGGTTTTACTGGCTTCTTTGTTAAGTCCTTTCCGACTCGTTCCACCAGTTTAACATTATGTATAAGATCCTTGATATTATTACGAAATAAATACTTCGTTGGTTCTGCTTTATCCAAGGCCAATTTTACCTTTTTATCAAAAGCTGGAGTTATAAACACTTTCCTGGCCTTAAACCATGAATGAAACGAATCCGCTTGAATCTTAACAGCATCAGACAAATATTGTAACAAAAACTCTCGGACAACGGTTCGTGTCTATCATTGAGAACCATACTCAAAAGCCATGGAGGTTAAAGATAATCCAGAGCCAGACATATTCTGATACGTACAAAAGTATCTGTATCTTTTAATAGCGCCGTCCTTTAAGTTTAGCTTAATTTCCTCATTAAGTATAGATGCGCTCATATTAATATCGTTGTACTTATTAGGAACAAGTTTCAAAATCTCGGCTTTTTCATCCCTTGGAATGTCATCCTTGAACCATACCTTTAATCTGTCATCAACCTCATCAATTAGATCGGCTTTACCAATTTTATGATCATCTGGGCGAATAAAATGTTCTGAATTACCATTTTATCTTCCGCCTCAATCTCCTTAGTCTGGGATTCTTTCCCATCCGCCCGAGTTTTCTCACTCAAACAAGAAACAAACACGATAAGAAGAAATAAGTAAATTCCTATACATGAAATTTACATACACAATATCGACTGATACACGCAAACGAACCGATGCATGCCTATGCTGCCGCAGACGCTCGAACAACATTAATATTTACGTGAATTTGACTAAGCAAATGGTTACCGCGCTTTGTTCATACATCGCCTCAACTCGTATCTCCTCTTACACGAGAGCTTGATTGGGCATACTTAGCACATGACTCGGCTTTAACTCGAGCTCAGCTGGACATTGTACATTTTTGCGTCTTAACTCGTCTCTCCGCTACAATGAGAGAATGGTTGGATAATCTCAGTACGTGTCTCGGCTATAGCACAAACTCGGCTTGACTTTCAGGAAGCGAGAAGACTTGAAAAAAAAAACAAGTTCTACACGTGATACCTGCACTTTTCGCTTCTGTCTCTGCTTGTAAAACGTCCATTCTCCTCTTTAAGTTGGCCATCAATCTCTGGATATCATCCATTTCTTCCGCACACTTACCATTCCTGTTGGATTTTTTGTTCTCTTTGTCCGACATCTGGCATCCAACACGTCCTTTCGTCGCGGGCTCAAAGAAAGCAATGAAGACAAACGGGTGCGAGAGCGGAAGAGCGTGGAACGTTTTCTATTTCTTACACTAAACGTGGCGATATCTGGAGGCCAAAGGCGGTAGTACTACCTAGTAATCTCTGAAGAACAAGGAACGAAGGATAATACTTTTTCTCACTTATACTCGCCACCATTTTTTTTCTATTCATCACTTTGCTTTAAAATTTAATGACGTCATCTTAAAGATTCGCGACTGGTAAGACTAAATAAAAATCTTTGAATATCTACAAACCCGAATAGTAATTTTTTAAATAATAAAAACCCAGAATTCAGAATGAATTATCTTTACCGATAAAAGTTGTGTTACAAATTTTTCATTTGTCAAAATTTAACTCTTTAATATTAAAATTTAATAGTTGAAAGGGAATTCTGCAAAGTTTCACATCTCTAAGTGTCAAGAGTGCTAATAGTCCAAGAGTTGGTGACAAAAACCGGCAAGAGTTTAGTAATGGCCCATATTTAAATATAAAGGGTGTACATGAGTCAGCACCCACTCGCAAGGTCAGGTAGTGGGGCACCTGTCGGCGGCGCGCTTTCAAGTATGTTAAGTTTCCACATGCACTACAAGTGTTTAGTTAATAGTTGAAATTTTGCACTCAACTTATTTATAGCAAAAGAAAAACATGAGAAAGTGGTCAGACTGCGTAGTAGTGGATCGTGGCAAATGAGCACGTCGCATAACTTGTCGCGATAATGATGTCGGTGCAAGAGTTTAGTAATAGCTGAATTTTTTTTCTTTTTAAACATTATATATAAATAAAGAAAAAAACAGTCAGACCTCAGTTTAATGGAGTAGAGGCAGTCAGCAGTCGCTCGAAGTCCGGACATCTAGTGCGCAACTTATGTAAAAGGGTGAGTCAAAACCGATAAAATTTTTTTTTAAGACAGCCTTTTTCTCGATATTGGAATTAAAAAAAGGATTTTTATTTCCAGAAAAAGTGCTAAAAATGGCTCTTTTTCAAATACCAGCCATTTTGTCAGAAAAATAATACAAAAATTTTACAAAGAGAGAATTAAACTAGAAAACGAGAGCTTTCATTTTCATTTTTTAAAAGTAAAAAATTTTAATTCCTTGAAAAATTACATGTGTTAGAAGATAAGCTAAAAATACATAAAATACGTAATAATGTTAAAAATGACCCTTTTTTAAATTCCAGCCATTTTGTCAGAAAAAATAATACGAAAATTAAAAAAAGATAGAATTAAACTAGATAATGAGAGCTTGCATTTGCTTTTTTGAAAAGGAAAACATGTTAATTCCTTCAAAAGTTACGTGAGTTTGAAGATACCGCTTTTGCCGCTTTTCAATATTTTTCGAGTAATCGTGTTTTGAGGCCGTCATAAGTTCTACTTTCCTGTAGATTTCCTTATATACTTAAAATTTAATATCTTAATTTATAAAATAAATTTATTTAATTAAAAATAATTAAACATTACGACAATTTTTTATAACAATTTAAGATTTTTAAATAAAATCGGCATCGCTGTCGCTTTCTTCATCAGATTGATGGTCGGAGTCGGAATTGGCTTCGTCGATGTCGTCTCGTTGTTCACTCTCAGACTCAGAATCTATAAAGAAATAATTTATTATTAAAAACAAAATATTTTCAAATAACAGTGGAAAGAAAATTAATTAAATTAACATAGTCATTTAGGCAAGTATCAAGATTAACAATTTAAATAAATTATAAATATTTAATAGATAGTAAAATTTTTTTTTACCACCATTTTCATTGCTGTCATGTTTGTTTTGTTTTGATATCTGACAAGATAAATATGTATATACTAGTACATTACGATACTAGTGGCATAAGTCGTACTTTACGGCACGGCGTGTATAAGCGCCCGAGCGTAGCGAGTGCGCTTAACGCAGTGCCATAAAGAACGACTTATGACACGTGTATCGTACACTATTTTATAGCACTGACTGCATAAATCCGCCACGTCACGCCTATCCGTGCCATTAGCAGTCGATTTTTGCACCGTAAGGTTAGCGCACGAGCGTAGTGAGACTTATAAACACGGTGCCAAAAAGGACTACGTATGTCACGGATAGGCGTGACGTAAATGCGGATTAATGCCACGCACTGCTATAAATATATAAACATGCATATAGGTATATATGCCAACACGTCGGCATAATTCCGGGTTCGTATAAGAATGTGTCTGCATAAGTAACACTTTACTAAAGAAATAAACTTGACTCTGTGTAGACGTTTGCACAAGTCCGCGTTTGTCTGCATATGTCTCTGTTCGTTTAAGAATTTGTCTGCATAAGACATATATGACAGAAATATATGTATATACATATACATACATATGGACATACATATATATACTATGCTCGCTCCGCTTGTGTACATAAATCTATCCTACGAATAGCAGTTGCAAAAATTATTTTATGTTAATTAAATATCTCACCCCGTCTGAAGATGAGACGGCTCATTTATCAATACTGCAACTTCCGTAACCGAGGTAGTATCACCAGAAGGCATCGACGTACTTACAGTTGATCTGTTATCAATAATATTTCAATTAAATGAAATAAATAGAAAATTATTTTGTTATTTTAATTAAATATCTCACCTCATGGGAGCATGAAACGGAACGTTTATTGCAACTTCGTCAACCGAGATAGAATCATCAGCATCCGAAAGCATCGAAGTACTTGCCGTTGACCTGTGATAAATAATATTTCAATTAACATAAATATAAATGAAAATTTCGTTTAATTGGAATCTTGTATACTTGTAGAACACTTGTAATATTATTTTGCAATATGCTTGTAACATTAAAGTGCTTTTTTCAAATATTAGTTCTCATACACAATTATTTATATTTTCTAATTAGTATAATTAATAATTCGTTATGCATTATGTTAATTTACCATGGTTCAGAATGTTGACTTCCCTAAATTTTCTAAATCTCTTTCCCAATGCTGTGAATTTTCTGTAGTATTGTACGTGGTAGCCTTCCTTGTCATTTGGAGTCGATGGGAAATTCACATTATTGTAATTTAAATTATTATCCCAACGAACTGCTAATATGTCATTGCATTTTCCAAGAGTTTTTTCAGCAAAAATTAATACATTTTTGTCTTTTTGCAAGCAAATTACTTTTGCACGCAGATGGGAAGCATTTCGCACGCAAGAAACGTACATTCCCGAACTCTTTATCGCAAAGACTGACGCTTACAAACGCAAGACGCTTCTCTAATCACGAACAGTAACCTTTAGGCCTTCCCGAAACAGAAAAGTGGGAAGATATTGAATTATATTCGATGCTTACGAAGTATCGAGATGTCGCTCACAAATATAAACGACCTTTGAGCAGATATTTCAGTTTAAAATTCTCAAACCGACCGAAGTATGATATAATAACACAGTGTGTTATTCCATCAATATTTAACTATTGAATTATTTTTAATTCTATAAAATTATTTCATAAAAAAATAAATTTAATTATGATAATTAAGATCATTATATAGGGGCATCGATTGGCTGCTAACTGCCTCTGCTCCATTAAACTGAGGTCCGACTGTTTTTTCTTTATTTATAGATAATGTTTAAAAAGTAAAAAGAAACTTCAGCCATTATTAAACTCTTACACCGACATCGTTATCGCGACAAGTTATGCGATGTGCTGACTCGCCGCGATCCACAACTACGCGGTCTCACCACTTTCTCATGTTTTTTTTTGCTATAAATAAGTTGAGTGCAAATTTTCAACTATTACTGAAAACTTATAGTGCATGTGAGAACTTTATATACTTGAAAGCGCGCCGCCGCCAGGTGCCACCTAACCTTGCGAGTCGGTGTTGACTCATGTACACCCTTTATATTACAGCATATTGAAATATGGGCCATTACTAAACTCTTGCCAATTTTTCTCACGAGCTCTCCGACTATATATTGTCGCTTCCAGCGAAGACTAGCACATTTCAGAAAAGGCCTATTTTAGATTGTAATTTTAAAAGCTTTATTGTCAAATAAATTTATTTATTCACACATTAAGCTTTTAAAATGACAATTTAAAATATACCTTTTCTGAAATGTGCTAGTCTTCACTGGAAGCGACGATATGGTTGTGATATTTGCAATCGCTGCGTCTCGCGCGCACGCTCACCTGATGCACGCTCTCTGCCGTTCTCACATGTTTAGAAACTATAATATTTCAGCATCCTTCGAACCTGTACATCCAAAACTTTCCAGTAAACTACTTTAACTATTAATTTTGAAGTCTAAATGCTTAAAGTTCAACAAATGGGAAAGTTGTAACACAACTTTTATCTCAAAAGAATATCACTCGAAATTCTTGTTTTTTTATGTACAAAAATTCCCGTTTTGCTTTGTCTTCGGAAATATTTTATTAATTCCACAAGACGCGCAAAGCCTTCAAGAAAACATCTTCAGACCCTGATTAATACAAAATTACACTATTAAATTATACAATAAATTTATTTCCCATTTGTTTCTATTTCATAAATTCAAAATTTTGTAGACGTATGATTGAAATTTCTATGGGGATAAATAAAATTTTACTATTTATATTTTAATGTAAAAGGTTCTATTACAATGAGTTACATGGGTATATAAATTTTTAAATACTACCTTCTCTATTCAATAATAAATTTTTTTTTATTTTACAAAACATTGACATGCGGTATTGGGATTTGACATTCGTATACATAGCTAATTAAAATTCATACTAAAGTATATATAGCAAAGCAAGATGGCGCAGGTTAGCTATTAGCCCTATCTGGAGCCCAATATACAGGTTAAGCGCTGGCAAACTCTGCTGATATTTATTAAATTGTCACTGTATTAAACCTAATCAATATCTTACAGCAACAGTTTTTTAAATTTGTATATTAGAACAACTATTAAGTAATATTAACTTGAGCAAACGATGGAAAGATTCAAATCTCATTGACGAGAATTTGCTTAAAGGGCCGTTTTTCAAAATCATTCTCACATAAATACTAAATAAATATAAGTAATAATAAATACTAAATAATTGAATTTTGCCAAATCGAAAATTTGTAACACAACTTTCGTCGGTAAAGATAATTCTTCTAAATTGTGGGTTTTTATTATTTAAAAAATTACTATTCGATTTTGTAAACATTTGAAGATTTTTATTTAGTCTAAACGGCCGTGGAAAGCCTTCAAAAAGACGTCATAAAAATTTTTAAGCGAAGTGATGAATAGGAAGGAAATGTTAGCTATTAGAACTGAGAAAAAGTATTAGATCATAAATGTAAAAAAAACTTCAAAAAATTAGATCTTTATTGATTTGCATTTTTCAAATGTAGTCAAAAGGACCATTTATTTACAATATGAGCCATATTTTTATAAAAAAATTCTCCCATTGCAAAAATTAATTTTTTTAATTTGTTTTAATAATTATATTTTAACGTCTTCTGCTTTGCTGCCGTACTCTACGCTCTATGGTCTGCTGCTCAGCTTCTTTGTAAACAGTGAGGTCCTAGTCAGCTACACGGCATCGTCTGCTTTTTTCGTGAGTCAGCATCTTTGCGTCTGCTACGCGCAGCTCGATTCGCGCACCTCGCTCTCGAGTGAGAGTCAGGCGCCCCTACCGCTACGACTTGCTAGCGCCGCTGCGGTCAGTCTCTCGCCTGCGTACTACGTTACCGTCTTACTACGTGCGTACAGCTAGTTACCATCGGGTTGGCGCAACTTTACAACTTTATAGCTATTTCTTTAAGCTCTTGCCACCGAGCCTCCACTTTCTAATCTCAAACCAGCTTTTTAACTTAACTTAGTAGTAACTTGTATGCAACTTACAAGGAAAGTCCACACCCCGCGGGAAACGGATTTTCGTGGGCATTTGAGAGTCGATTTCTGGTGCATAAAAATGAAGCCCGGTGTTCATATTTACATCTCATAGGCCCTTTTTCTTGTGATATGGTCAATCTCTTTTCGAATATCCTCTAGTTCATTAAAAAACGGTGTCCTTTCTATTTTCTGTCACATTGCAAGTATTTAAGATACAAAAACGAGCACCGAAGATTATAAAAGTAGACACTAAAAGTTAAAATTTTTTATCGAATCAGAGCTTAAATTTCAGTTTTTAATGTCTTCTTTTAAAATCTTCGGTGCTCGTTTTTGTATCTTAAATACTTGCAATGTGACAGTCAATAGAATGGACATTATTTTTTAATGAAATAGAGGATATTTGAGGAGAGATTGATCATTTCTCAAGAAAAAGGGCCTATGAGATGAAAGTATGAACACTGGGCTTCATTTTTATGCACCAGAAATCGACTTTCAAATGCCTACGAAAATCTGTTTCCCGCAGGATGTGGACTCTTCTTGTTAGTATGTAACTTAGTATTTAATTAAAGCTTAAGGTAGTTCTTACTCAAGAAAACGATCGTTTAAAAATATTATATTACAATTGATGGTAAAATCCAAAAGAACGTTACTTTCAGTAACAGAAAAAAATTTTCAAATATAAATTATATATATGGAAGCCTAAAAATTATATATATGGAAGCCTAAAAGTTGCTAAATAAGGAAAAAATCATAAAATGTCATGTATAATTTTTGTTTCTTATTCGATTTTTTTATTCTAAACGCCTCGTTATTTATTAAACGTTCCTTCATAAATTCACCGCACCAAATTGTCAAAAATAGAATACTTTTTTAACGATCGTTTTCTTGGGTAAGAACTACATTAAGTATTTGTTTCACTATTCGTGCTCCAGTCTTTTTGTCCTCGTGCATATAAGCATACGTCATTTGTAAGCCATTGATGGTGAGCGTTCGCAGTCAGTCCCCCAAGTCTTCTATCAGCGCCCAGACACTCGTGCTTTCGCCTTTCGTATGGCCTCACGACAGTGTCCAATTTGCTGTATTCGAATCTTGCGCAACGATCCAGCTCTTGCCACCTGCACCGATTGCGAACGCTACTTTCACCGCGCCTGCCTCTCTGCAACTAGCCCATCGCATCGCTGCAACAGGTGCATACTCAGCGGCGCGACGACAAGCCACGCTACTACTGCCCCGGGCAGTGACTCGCCTTCCTCGCTCGTAGTCGACCCCCTACAGCCATCTTCGTCCGCGGCCGACGAACCAGCGCAACTCACCACGCCCATCGCCAGTCAGCACTCCTCAAACAGGCGTGCCTGTCCGCCCTCTCCGTCTATCGCGCCCGTGTCGAAGGCTCACAGCTCCAGCTCTACCGCGCTCGCGCCGTCAGCCCTGTCTACAGCCAAGGAAGATATGGGTCACTCACACTCCGACGCTGCTGCCGCGACCAACCTCGAACTCGACGCCGATGGTGGGATGAGGACTGCACTCGCGGATGCAGCGCCCTACATGCAGTATTTCTATGATCTACTCAAGAGCTCGCATAACGCCAACGCTGCCGCACATGCCGAAAATACGCGCATATTAGCGGAAATACGCGCGCTTTAAACAGGCTCATCTCCCGCGTCGACGCTGTTGAACAAGCCCAGCAACACCAGCAAGCTGTCAACGACGGGCATGATGCTGATATGACTACCACGCGAGCCGACATCGCGCGCGCTACTACTGCGCACGAAGAGTTGATCAAACGGTGCTCACTCGAAGACCCGCGCGAGATAGGTGTGCGAGGCATCCCTCTTGCAGTGACGCATGAGCCCCTCCGACTTGCTGCTGCGCTCCTCAGTGCGCTCCTCAGTACGCTTAAGCTCCAACAACATGTGCCTCTCTTCGTAGGCTGGCGCCCGTGGAATATGTCCGCCTGCACTAGACAAATACCGGCGAACACAGCGCAACCATCTGCCACTGTAGTTTAGCACCGCGCCTTTGTTTTCACCCTCGCCTGCCCTGCTGCCCACGTTTCGTTACTCCAAGGCCATATATTATCTTCCGATTGTAGTCCAATTACCAATTTTAATAAAAACACGATTTTAAATGAGCTTCCACCTGCAGTACGTGGCAGTGTAAATGGTCTGTGCGCTCATAGACGGTAGGCTCGTGATTTCAAGTGCTCTAGATTGTACTTCTGTCAATATTGAGTGCTTGGATTTTGTGCATGTAGTGTTAGCAGTGTGCAGCCATCTATAGATAAATCTGAAATCATTGATGTATAGCAGCTTAATAAATTTTCCGAATAAGTTAGAGGTTCTGAAACTAAAGTCGGAGGTGGGTCAGAAGGTACCTCTGCCTCTCTATTATATCTTGCCTATTAGTCAAGCAAATCATGAGTGAAAAACAGAAAATAACTGGACTTAACACGCAAAATTTAGACATCGTGCCTCTTGGTGAGAACATTTCCCTGCCTGCTGCGTTCATTTTTATTAATGAATATTTAGATAAGAATTTGTATTTACAATTCCAAAATCTAAAATTTCTCGCTAAAGGACTAGAGATTAAATACATCTGGCACAGGCAAGGACCGTTCTTAGCCCGGATACGTGATGGTGAACGAGCGTGTACGTTTAGTTCACTTACCGACTTACAGGCAATTGCTGCGTCTTACCAAGACAGGGACGTACAGGCAACGGAAGCGCAAGTAATTATAACTTCGTATGAAAACTCTGTCTCTAATTCTAGTGCTTCCGAAATAATTGCTACAACAAATAAAATAAAAACTAATAAAACAAAGTCCAGCAAGAGCAAAACCAAAACAAAGAAAATTGCGAAAAATAAAGGCGCAGAATGACTAGACCGGGTTCCGACTAAAAAGAATTTTGCACGTAAGAGAGGGGTGCACGCGGGTTTTATCAATGTGAACGCTCTTGGGGGGTTCACATTGATCAAATTCGAAAATTTCTTAACGACAACCCCTCCTACGACCTATTTGGCATTGCTGAGACCTGGTTGGACTCGTCTGTACCAGATGACGTCATTGGGATTCCCGCCTTTAAAGTTATCAGACAGGACCGTAAAGTAAACGGAAGCGGAGTGGCTCTCTTTGTAAAAGAAAATTTACGCTGCGAGATTCTGACGACTTCTAACACCAAAAGAAAAGGAAAGCCTAGAAGACCCAAATTTATTTTTTGTACAATCACTGACAATAGAAACCCACCTGTATTAGTAGCTGTTATTTATAGGCCTCCTAAAATAGCTTTTCTAAAAAATTTCAACCTCATCAACTCACTTCGCACACTGTCTGGTAACTATAGCCGTAAAATAATAATGGGGGATCTAAATGCCGATCTTGTTCGCAACCTTGCCGCTGAACTGTCTCTGCAGCTGGTCCAGCATGGCCCCACTCATTTCAAACCTGCATCTCGCACCTGGATAGACATGATTTTCGTGCATAATATCATGAATGTCACTATCAAAACCACAACAACACACAAGATGGCTCCGTCGGGCGGAACGGAGCCTCCCGACGGGAGCTCTAACAAAACTTATAAGTGCTGTAATAGAACTAAAGCAAGAACCTTAATTTGTA
>JAPYZP010006582.1:0-13484 GCA_030522985.1 Torymus sinensis
TTTTTTTTTTGTTGGTGGTCGCTCTAACTGAATGTTATTTATAGATTTCCTCATATATGACATATGAAAAAAGAAATTTTTATATTAAAATGGTTAAACCGTTTCAAACACGCAGGTCATACAGCAATAAGTAATAAAGTAATCCTTTTATTTTTCGAGCGTAGCCATCAGCAACGTACAATGATCTTGAGAACACCGAAATTTCATCACCATAATTTCTCAAGCTTATCATCCAATTCCTGCGAGTTTCCCGAAACCGCGCATGTCTATTACGCGTGAAAATATAACGCGAAACGCATATACAAGCGACGCGTCATTACGTAAAACGCTTTGGCCGCGCAAAAACATGATGCTCCGAAAAAAAAATGGACAAACCTCAATGCAGCACAGCCGTCATGACCCAACGATCTGAAACACGCTCATCGCCGTCGAAAATTCAATCACGCGCGATAAATCATTCTCTTTTTGTTCCACGCGTGCACGCGTTACGCGCAGATGTATCTCTAATGCATGTATATATATCTGCCCCGCGCGCGCGCGCACCGACAAAATCATTTCCCGATTTCGCAATTTCGCTCGGCGAACGCGCACCGCACGCACGCTCGTAAATTCACTGACGCACGCATAAAAAAGGGAGAGGAGGGTACGTACATACATACAGCTCGGTATAGAAAGCCTCATCACGTGAGTGCCGGTAGATTGAGCAACCGCGCGCGCGTGAGGCTCTCGTCTCTCTCTCTCTCTTTCTCTCTCTTCGATATCGAAAAAAATCCCAAGCGCTCCTCGCATAATTCGCTCCTGCACGGACGGACTGCCGCTCGCGCTGCAGTTAGCCTACTTGTTTAGAGTCGCTCGTGAAAGTTTACGCGCGGTGCACGCACTACCTACTGCAGAAACCTCGGCGAGATTATAATTCGCACGAGAGAGAGAGAGAGAGAGAGAGAGAGAGAGCCGTGAGGGGGAGGAAAGACAATGAGTGGTTTTCCTTTTTCGTATATATACGGATGCGCAGTCACGAGAGTGTATGGGGTAATAAAAGCCTTTAAGGAGATTGGATCTTCGCGCGAGCGCCGTGATTCACCGAATCTTATTGTTTTGGAGCAAGAGGGAGAGGAGACGGTCGGAACAGGTAGTGTCTATAGTATATGAGACAGCCAAGAGCGAAACGCGAATTTTACATGAAGCTTCCGTGAGCCGTTCTGGAAGTTATGTGAGAAAAACTATATGATAGTAATAAATTTATTGGTAATCAAGCGCTAAGAAAAATTCCATAAATAATGTATGATAAAAATATTGTATAAAAATATACGCATACAATATACTGTTCATATATGTTTCGGATGGATATGTTATTTCATATTCAGCTTTAGATATTAAAATCCCATCCATAAATAATTTGTGACAGGTAATTTATAGATGACACAATAAAGATTTAATATTACGAAAATTTTCATTCAGCAAACTTTTAGTGAAAGAAGACTAATTTTATGAATTCATGAATGAAAGAGGCTCCACGTGTGTATTGTATCGTAAAAAATACATATTTTATGTATTTTTATTCTACGGTTCTCTTAATTCACATGTTTCAACAAGCATTCAATAAGGAAAGGACTTCTGAAGTTACATAATATTCATATATATTCATATCCTCTTGCACTTTCAGAAACTCATTTAACCTTTCTCGTGAGAATAAAATTAACGAAGACGTTAATAATCGATTTTTCTTTCTTCGAGGTATATTAACAATTGAAAATTTTAATTTAATATTTCTCAATGAAAAAAAATCATATTCATAAAATTTAAAATGGGCCGTGTAAATCGTAACAATAAATATGCTATGCAATGCCAATGCTCAAATCGTTGACAAAATAATTTGTTTAAAGAATACCCATTTTGCATTTTATATGTGCCCGAGTAATTAATTTACATTGTTCAAAAATTAATCGAAAAATTTTAAAAATAATCTTGTTACCAATATTGTACCTGTTTCGATAAAAATATACTTACCTAATATTAGAATTAAAATGTTACTAAAAATGAATATTTTACCAATTTTTAATTAAATAGCTAGAAATATTCACTTGCTGATTAACTTTGAAAAAACAAATCAGAAAATAAGTTGTTACATTTTATAAGTACTGAAGCTTGCAAGTCGGTAAAATATCTCTGCAAGGTAAACACTCATCAGCTGTATTGGCGCTCTCATGCACCTGCAGTCGCTGCAATAGCCAGTCCACGTTGGGCGTAAGGAAAAACGCTCCCTTTCTACAATAATTGACATAGGGGCGGTCCACGCTCCCTAGTCAACACGCGCAAATTGCTTTCTGGTTTTCCCGAGTCAGGTCAGCGTCAGGACCGAGGGAAATCCCTCCTCACGACGCGGGTTTGGCCGTGCCAGTAGTGGGGCGCCAAGGCGCCATGCTTTTGCCCCTGTCTCGTAAGCACTTTTCCGTTTAGAAGTAGTGTGTAGTGGAAAAATTATAAGGTAAGTGGTCTATACTCGCCAGTTACTCGTCTTATCTTTGGCTTTACTCCGAAATCGGCTGTTCGCATTCGTGAATGTACAGTGGCTCACAGAGCAAGCGAGAATTTTTATCTGCCCGAAGGACGCGTTGTGCGAGGTTATGAAATAGTTCGAAAGCGCGCTTATATACGTTTTGCTGATGCAGTGAATGTCATTCTATTTTCTCGCGCGTGCCACGCACGGAAACAGGTGTGTCGGTGAGGGGATCAAGTTTTGACATTTTTCAGGTAATAGGTATTAGACCAAGTAATCTAGTTGTAATTCTGAGATGGCCACCTGGGATGGTTCCTATCCAGAACCAGATGGGTCAAGTTATTATGTCAACTCCAATCGAAACCATGCTCCTGCCAATGTACCAACCTGGGACTATTACGTCCCTAACTCAAGCAATGGATACGCTCAAAATGCAGCTACCCCGTACAACTTGGAAACATCCATGGTTTTTGAGCAGAGCGGGCCCAACTACTACAATCACATCGACAGAAATACCATTCCTCCGTTAATGCCAAATATTGCACAAAGTGTCAATGGGTATTCAAACAATGGAGGGCAATCAACTGTCAATAAGGTAAGCACTGTAAAGTGAAAAATTGTATAATTTTCAAACATATTGCAACAATATTGTAAAATATTGATTAGGTTTTTAATATTGTTAACATCATTTTTATATCAAAGGATGATGTAATATTGTACAATCACTAATATTGATTTGTTAAATCACTTGTTGCAATTATAATGACATCTCAAACAAGTATTTCATTAACCTTATATGATAGGATTACATTAATAACTCAGGATTTATCCTAAGAGTAGCTTGAACTTTCTTGGAACAAAGTTTAAGCATATTTTAAATATTTAATTTTATTGGTAATAAAGTTTAACGTTTGGTGACCATTGTTGAATATTTATGAAGGTCTTTGTGAAATCATTGCAAATATCTTTAAACTTAGTTTAAATCATTTTATTATTATTTATAATTGTCTAAATACATTTTACAAACTTAGTGAAAAAGTTTTGAAAGTGAAAAATATTTGAAATATAATATGAAGTATATTTTGATACAATATATAGTATTGAGATTTAAGCCTAAAACTTTTATAATAAAAAATATATTGTATTTTTAAATTACTTTATCAATCGTACTGTTATTAATATGATTTAATAATGAACATTTACTGTAATATTTAAATTTTTATTTATTGATTTTTCTTTTTTTTTAATCTAGATCCAAATGGGGCCCTCTGAAACACATCTTAATTCTAGTACCAATCAGTTGCCATGCTTCTATGAAGATAATAAAGCAATTCAACAACAAATGCCAACATACTATTATAACAGAAGCAACAGCTATCAAAATGGTGATAAACGTAAAGATACTAAGAAACCTTTTGAAGTATCTAATATAGTTGAAAACTCTAATTTACATGCTACAGCTATTGAATTTGTACCAAATCAAACTAAAGTAGATCGAGGTACTTCTTTAAATGCAAATAAAAATAGTAAAAGTCGAGCAAATAATGATTCTCAAAATCAAAGCCAAGAAGTAGATCGTACAGCTAGTAAAATCTTTTTTGAAGATAATAGGACAAAATATAATGATAAAAAATTTGAAAATAAGAGAGATGCTGGCAAAAGGTGGAGGGAAACACAGAATAATCAGCAATATAAGGAAGAAAGAAAAGACAATGGAAGAAATCAAAATAATAGAAGATATCCGAATGACAGGTATAATCGCAATAGAAACTATTCTGAAAAACAACAAAGCAATCATACTGGAAAAGAGAATGCAGAAAATGCTGTCCCTGAAACATCTGAAGCAGAATCTATTTCAAATAATACTCTAGAAAGAACATTCAATGAAAGTCAGGATAAGATCAGTAATACAGTAAATTCAAATCATGAAATAGATAACTTACAATCAACGAATCAGCAATCTGTGAGAAATTCAAAAGGATTTTCTAATAATAGCCATGGAGACAGGTATTATGATAGAAAAGAACGATATAATCCTAAAGATCCTAGAGATAGAAGAACTAACTATCCAGAGAATAGCGCACCAGTATATAATCCTAAGGATCCTAGAGATAGAAGAACTAATTATCCAGAGAATAATGGATATAATAGGAATAATTATAATAGGGATAATAAATATGAAAGAAGAGATAATAGAAACTCATTTGCAGAAAGTCGGGATGATAAAACGGACTGGAGAAAAAGAACACCAGATACAGGAAATAAAAATACAACATCAAAACGTCCTTTTCAGAGTAAGAAATATGAACCAGGTATGTCAAATAAATTTTTTAAAAGGTTATTGAAAATATAATTTGGAATTCATATTTTTTCATTGTAATTTTTATAGATGATGATGCCAGTCAAAGAGAAAGACTGACCGAACAATTAAATCGCGGACAATTAGAATGTTTAGTCTGTTGTGAATTTATACGGCAGGCTGATTATATATGGTCATGCAAAAATTGTTACCATGTTATTCACTTGAAATGTGTACAAAAATGGGCATTATCATCACAAGATGGTGAGTTTTAAATTTAAAATATGTATGTGCATATTTTTTCCAAACAACAATTATAATCTCATCAAATAATTCGAATTTCAGATAGCGGTGGCTGGCGTTGTCCGGCATGTCAGAACGTTACCCCAGAAGCACCCACGGAGTACGTATGTTTCTGTGGAAAATTGAGGATGCCAGAATGGAATCGACGCGACATCGCGCATTCATGCGGTGAAACGTGTGGCCGTAATCGTCTTGACACGAATTGCGTGCATAAATGCACTCTTCTCTGTCACCCTGGTTCATGTCCACCTTGCTTGGCTATGGTTACCAAGACTTGTGGTTGTGGACGTACATCCCAAACGCAGAAATGCAGCTCCGGTCCACTGTTGCAGTGCGACGAAGTTTGTGACCGACTGCTCAATTGTAGCGTGCACAACTGCGAGACCAAGTGCCACCATGGTAGTTGCGAACCATGCGATAAAATTATAAAGCAAGGTATGTTTTTGTCTATAATTTATATTTGATTTTGTTAGTTTTATATATCTTACCTTTTCTTTTCAATAAAATATAAAATATAAAAGTCATTTTTGAAATATAAATTGTTGTAAAATATATTTAAAAATATATAAATTTCATTTCAGCATGCTTTTGTGGACAGCATAGTCGAGAAAAAACTTGTGATTTAAACTTACCACCTACATACTCTTGTGAAAATGTTTGTGAGAAAGTGTTAGATTGCGGTAATCATAAGTGTAAAGAAATTTGCCATCCAGGACAGTGTGGAGCTTGCATCTTAAAACCTGAAACTGTTACACATTGTTGTTGTGGACAAACACCATTGACTGTAAAAAGAGAAAGTTGCTTAGATCCCATTCCAACATGCGATAAAACGTGTGAAAAGCGGTTGAAATGTGGTCAACCAAGTAAGTTTTTTTATTACAGTACATCTTCAATAACTTCATTTTTCTAAATCACTGTATTTTCATAATTTTAACAGCACAATATTTAATCACCTAATTATTTTATAAATTTTTGTATATTTTATTTCTTTCTTTTTAGAAGTTTTCTAAGAAACTTTAAATTTGTCACAAAATTCAAATTTTAAATAAACACTTACATAAAAATCGGGTAATAAATCAAGTTCGAAATCAGGTGAGAAATCATTTGAAACATCAGATAAGAGTCAGGTAAATAAATACCTGATTTTTCACCTGATCTATCGCCTTGATTTTTATAGCTAGGAAATTTTGATTGTTACTTAAGAAACTTTAAAAAAAAAAAGAAAGAAAATAGGCATTTATACGAAGATTTACGTTGAAGTCCATTAATTAGATGGAAAATCAGATGCAATATCAGGTGATTAATCACGTAAAGAAATTAGGTGATTAATCACCTGAGTTTTCACCTGATTAATCACCTAACATTTTCCAGCTGTGTTACTGCTTCAAGAATTAAATCGAACACTCCAATGTGATACAAAATAATACTACTAAATAATTCATATAATTACAGGCCAACCTCATATCTGCCAAGCAAACTGCCACGAAGGCGATTGTCCTGATTGTGAATCGGTTACTAAAGTTAAATGTCGCTGTGGCCATATGGACAAGGAAATCCCTTGCGTAGAACTGAAAACTAAGGCTGATGACGCTCGCTGCGAGAAAAAGTGTACGAAAAAACGTTCCTGTGGCAAGCATAAATGTAATCAAATGTGTTGCATTGATATCGAACACATATGCCCACTTCCATGTTCAAGGACTCTGAGTTGTGGTCGGCACAAATGTGAGCATACTTGTCACAGAGGTAAGAATCGAAAGAATAGCTTTATCAGCATTACACTAATTATAATTCAATTGAGTAAAAATTATTTTCATCGAATTTGCAGGTAGGTGCCAACAGTGCTGGCGTAGCAGCTTCGAAGAGCTCTACTGTGAGTGCGGCGCGGCGGTGATCTACCCGCCGGTGTCGTGCGGCACGCGCCGCCCTGCCTGTGACAAGCCCTGCACGCGCGAGCACCCTTGCGACCACGAGGTTCTGCACAACTGCCACAGCGATGCCAATTGTCCGCCCTGCACCGTCCTCACTCAGAAATGGTGTTACGGCGAGCATGAGCTGCGTAACGCCGTGCCCTGCTATGTCAATGAAGTGTCCTGTGGTCTGCGTTGCGGCAAGCCCATTTCCTGTGGCCGGCACAAATGCATCCAGTTGTGCCATCCAGGTGCCTGCGAGAAGCCTGGGCAAGTCTGCACACAGCCCTGCACCGTGCCGCGAGAACTATGCGGACACATTTGCAGTGCACCGTGTCATGGGGGCAAGTGCCCTGCCGATACACCTTGCAAGGAGATGGTCAAGGTGAGGATTTAAACGATGACGTTCTAAATATATTATTTCTATCGATACTTGGAGCACCAAATAATTCACTGTTACCAATGAATTATTTTTGCGTGATTTTCTTCAATGACGATTTTATTTTTGTCTACAGGTGACCTGTCAATGCGGAAATCGGACGCAGTCTCGTGTATGCGCGGAAAACGCGCGAGATTATCAAAGAATAGCTAGCGGAATTCTAGCCAGTAAAATGGCAGACATGCAACTTGGACATTCAGTCGATCTGGAAGAGGTTTTTGGTCAAGGCGCTAAGAAACAAAATCAGCTGAAAACTCTCGAGTGCAACGAAGATTGCAAGATAATTGAGAGAAATCGCAAACTAACACTTGGTCTACAGATAGTTAACCCAGACTTGAGTGGCAAGCTCTTGCCGAAGTACAGCGAGCACATGAAGATGTGGGGCAAAAAGGATCCTGCCTTTTGTCAAATGGTGCACGACAAGCTCACCGAACTCGTGCAGCTGGCTAAAATTTCGAAGCAAAAGTCACGGAGTTATTCATTTGAAAGTATGAATCGAGATAAAAGACAGTTTCTACACGAATCATGCGAGCATTTCGGCTGCGAGAGTCAGGCGTATGATCAAGAACCTAAACGCAACGTTGTTGCGACAGCCGTAAAAGATAAGGTAGATACATTGACACTGATATAATAAAATATTTTATTTTATTGAAAATTAATATTTTTTAATTTTACTTTTTGTAGTGTTGGTTACCAAGTTACAGTTTGTTAGAATTATTGCAAAGAGAAAATGGTCAACGAAAAGTACCAGGACCAATGTTAAATAAGTCGAAAGTAGCAACAGAAAGGTAAGTGACAATTTAATTTTTGATCATATGTATGAAATTAATTATTCAGATTAAGTATATAAGTGCATATTATTATAGGAGTATGGACAGTCTACAATTAAATACAAAGAAGAGTCTGAAACCTCTGCCTACGACCTCGGCTTCGCCAACGAGGTCACCAGAACCTGAAATAGACTACTTCAATTACAAGGGCTGATGAAATCAGTATCTGTTTCATCTAATTTAATACAAGACATGGGCATCGAATGAAATCGCCAATAGATCATAACAATCAATTTAATCCTTCATTTATACTTGGAACAATTATACTCACGCTTTAGTTTTTTAAAGATGGTCGTTAGTGTACATTATGTTTCATTTACGGTATTATGGCATTCAAAATAGAAAAATAAAAAAAAATCGCAAAATAATCCTGTTTTTTTATTAATTTATATTAAATAAAAATTAATTTTTTGATCTTCTGACTTAATAATACTATTTCTTGAGAATTATTTAAAACATTTTGGTGTATATCTTCGTTACTTATACAAAATTCAGAAAAATTATTCTATTTGAAAAGATACAATATTAGAAATATAGAAACCAAAGTGAATGCACTAAATTTTAAAACGATTTTTTATTAATATAATGTATTTCCATACATAGATAATCTTTAGTTCACAAATAAGTCAACTAGTATACTGTATGTTGTGTAAGATTTTTTTTTGTGATCATGAAGAATCTTAAAAATTAATACCACACTCAGTTTTAAATGCATACAGTAATAATTTTCACAAAACAATTACAAATCTGATGTAACACAATTCGTGTATTGAAATATTGCTACTTGTAAGATTCCAAGTTATTGACAGATTTTTTTCTAATATAACTTTCACACTTGCTGTAGTGCACAGTACTTAGATTGTAGACAATTGAAAGACGACGAACTCTCAATACACAATATATTTCTTATATATATATACGCTTCAAAACATGAGTAGGTATCGATGTTTTCATTACTTTTTGCTTATACTCTTTAGTTTTCTTAAAATTAACAATTTTATAAAAACAATTAATCTACAGCCGTATGCGAACAATTGTATTTTCAATACAAATATTTAGTTTGTATTTATTTTTTATTAAATCTTTTTTAAAATTATAGATAAAAATAAGAAAATCTTTTAGATGTAGTAAAAAGTTTAATCGCATTACTTCGTATTCATTTAGTTTTCTTTCATAAAATTGTTTATTTTAGTAAAGTGTATACCCAAAAAGAACTATATTTTTAAATTTCTACCGAAAACCATGTTTATTTTTAACACCACCTGAATTTTTGCTTTCTCTTTCTACTGATTTTCTAACGTATAGTTTTATGCTCCCTCCTTAATAAATATTGTCTTATGCTGATTCAGAAGTTTTTAAGGTATCGAAAGTATAGTATTCATTGAATTCCATTGGCTATTCATAAAAATATTGATGTACACGGTATGTTTCATGTACAGAGTACATCAAATGCCACTGTTGGCATTGATGCTAATACGTGTACACCTCATTTTGTATATAAATAGTTGTTCTTCTGTATTAGCATTTCATCACTAATATACAATCTTGCTTGATTTCCTCTGTTTTCAATTGTACAGTCGTAAACATTGAAAATATTTAACATGAATATTTGGCACATTAAAACATTTATCATACTTTGAGGATATTTGGTAAACTTTCTAAAAACTTTAACTCTAAGTCATGGTCCTTTATGTCTGGATAGAAAAGTGTAACTCAAACAACTCCATCATATATAAATTTACATACTTTAACAAAGAGCATTTTCCAGCAATGCTCTGTCAATAATGAAATAGTATCAAGTACGAAAAAATATATACCACTTACTTTTGTTTACCAGTGATAAAATTACTGAAAAACTGATAGTTTAGGAATTTCACTCTTATACCTCATCTAATTACAAAATATTTGCAAACATTCTTTAGATAAATTTTGAACATTATAATTATGAAAAATGTTAAGTTAATTATTTTTAATTAAATAAAATAAAGTACAATATTTTGAAATAATGTTTAAAACAATGTTTCTAATAGTATACATTAATAAAATTTCAGTATCTTTATCAAAAGTTACGCATAATATCCACAACTTTTTTCGTACGAGACACTACTATTGTATGTCTGAAAAGATAAGTAGATAAAGTATGAAAACTTTTTCGAATAATATCGCGTGATGCAAGTCAGAGTATTCACAGTGAGAAATTAGTAAAGTTATCTTACTTTCCGTCGGGCGTTATAAATAAGAACTTGCATGTTTTTCACAGAGAGAGACTTTGCACTATGCAATAGTACATCTTATAATCAGAATAAACTTTTTGTTTCTTAATTCAACATCCAAGAGTTAGGGCACTTCAATAGGGTGAATTCAGTGATTCAAGAAATTTTGTCAAAGGGAAAAAATTGCTTTGGAATTCATTTTAATTAACTAATTTTTCAATTACTATAAAATATTATTAGTAATTACTAATTAGTATTATAGTATCACGCAGGTTTTAGTTGGTTATAAAATACGTATGTTTTTAAACACATTTTTTGTTAATAAAAAGTACAGTGGGAAAATAGTTGAAATTCCAAAGCGATTTCTTCTTTTTGCACTAACGATCACATTACAAACGTAGTGTTAATATACCACTCTACTATATGCTACTCCATATGTACAGTGATTTTATTGTCGCGACTATATAGATTATTTAACGTCGGTCAGATAGAAAAAAATGTATGGAGCCGCGACTCGCTAAAAGATATCTGGTATTTCAGTTTTTTCTTACTATCGTTTACACAAAGATGATGATCTTTTGTCGTTCTTTAAAAATTTTTGAGTAAAAGAGTCTGATAAAAAATTAATTGCAATAAATGGAAAATTATAGACAGAGTTCAGATGAAAAAGAAAGTCTCACTAATTGTAAGTTAATTTCTCCAGAAGTAGCACTTTTCGTCAGTATGTGTACGAGTTTCTAAAATTTATTTCTTTAGTGTACTTCATTTGAACACAGTTACTATTTTAGAATGTTACACTGACCTATTGCTGCGTTTATTTCTATTTCCATAAAAATCGCTGCTACTCTTATACTTTTTCGTCTCTGAAAATTATGCATATATAAGAGCGTATTTTTTACGTAAATATATAAGGTGGTATGAACAATACACCGTATAGTATATTTCTAATTTTTCTAATCGTCGCATATACTCTTAAAGAAATAACAGTATAAAATATAATTTCGTAAAACAAATATGTTTTAGGAATAGATAGGAGCACAAGTTATAATAATATACTATGACTTAACTAGAGTAATATATTTGTTAGTAGGTTTAAAGCATTGATAAGGAAGTATCGTTATAGTTTATATAAAAAATAATTATTTATTTAAAATTAAAATATTTTTGACTTTGTAAAGGGGAAGAAATATAAAATATACGTTCAATCTAGGGTAGTGTATCAAAACCTAAAAAAAGAGTAAATTTAAGAAAAAATGTCCAAGATGCCAGTAAGCATGAAAAAAGCATACGAAGAATATATTTTTTCTTCGTGACCTGTTCATACCACCAAATTAAACTTGTAAAAATAATAACAATCCTTATAACATATACGGCCTTGCGGAAAAGTATTTTACAACCTAGGAAACTTATATTACAAAATCAACTTATGTGAGTATTAAAATGAGCAATTAGTACTTTATCTCTCATAATTGAATCAAGAAATTGACTTTCATATATACTCACAGTGAATAAGTATCACTTTTAGTCGAGAGAAATTGAGAGAGATATACATACAAGGTAAACGTGAAGTAAATGATCGAGAATGTTTCTATAAGAATACTGAAAATGAAAATAACGTTAAAGGAGTTTGTTTTCGATGATTTATATTTTTAAAACGATTGCAATTATAATTACGTTGTAGAAGTATCGAAGAAAGGACTAATTAATTTCTATATAAAAATAAAAATGTATTTATATCTATAATTTGATATGTGCATATGAATAATGCCAACGATAAATTTTGAATGCTTGAGATACAGAAGACTCGAAAATATGAGATTATTTGAATAATAATATGCAGATTTTTTCTTCGGCATATTTACGATCGGCTGAAAAATCATTCGAACACAGAAACGTTTTTTCCACTTTCGATTTTCGGGAACAGCGACGTCGCTTATATATCTGATGCGAATACAAGAGTGAGCGAGCGAGTTCTCTATATATATGAAAAATAAAAAAAAAGTCGACATTGTCGAGGAAAAAATTTGGCATACGGGTTGCACTCTCAGTCTTATCCGACAACTGAGCCTCCTCCCTCGTCTCATCGAGTTATGCACAGACGCGGCCTATACATAATGATGCATTGATGCGCTCTCGGTATATATAATAATGTATTGCTTTAGATGTAGAGGTTGTTGCGCTGCTTCATCCGAAGACTGTAGTCCGGGTATTTGCTAAGGTATTGATGGCGCGGACTAGTTGACGGCTGCTTCGTGATGCTCGCCATCGCGCAGCCCATTATCAGCTCTACCGAGCGGCAAACGGTCTGGTAGATGATCCAGGGCCACGGTTTTGGATACTGGCCTGACGTCGGTTTTGTGCCGTACTTGACGACCTCGGCCAGCAGACCTAAGAGAGAATAATAGAGCAAACGTAGATGGTTTTCTGCGCTGCTGCGTATCGATTTTTCGAAAAGGTGGGGCGGGGAAGCTTTTAAAGTTGCATTCGACAATCAGAGCTCGTTAGTTTTTTATGTATATGGGACAAGGCTCGTACGGAGGACTATTTCATCCCTTATCTACAAGGGTAGTATAATTTAATGACGCAACTGCCGACTGCCTGGATAAAACATCGCATTTTTATTTGTCTCGATCTCGGGTTTCCCCATTTCAAATTAACTTACTTATTTTACTAATATAAATATCGAATTATAAAGCAAAGTTTATTAGAAAATAGATTACGTTAAAATATAATGTTGTTCCTTTCTAATCTTTACTTTAGAGTGGATTTTTTCAACTTTGCTATTACTTTGAATAGAGAAACGACACCTACTAAACGAGTTAATTCAATACTACAAAACTTTCGTACGACAAACGTAATAATATTTTATGCATTTAGATTGCGGTTAAAGGTTCGAAAACATAATATTCATAAAGTTAGAACTATTTCAATTAAAAGTTTGACAGGCACTACCGTGCTAGTTAAAGGTTAAAATTGGACCTCACTTATGTTACATG
>JAPYZP010006584.1:0-10151 GCA_030522985.1 Torymus sinensis
GTAGAGATATATTAATTATATTATTTGCTCTTTTAATAATGTTGTTGTCAATTTTATTAGTTGATTTATTCATTTTATTCCAGTTATAGTTCGATATTCGTCAATGTAAACGATTTTGATGTAAGATGCACATGTCATTTGTACAAATGTAAGTGCGAATGTCAAGAGACATTTTGTCAAAAGCTGATGTTTCCCCATGGACTTCCAATGCAGGAAAAGCATTCTTGATAATCGCTTGTCTTCTATGCGGTTTCAGTTCACTAGATTTCATTGACAAAAATTCGAGAGCTGTTACTTGCGCTTGACAATATATTTTATAAAACAGTATTTTTACTTGATGACAATCTATTTTATCTGAATTAGTATTCATAACAATTTAGTTTGTTGTTAATAAATGGTTTACTTTCTAATAAAAATTAATAATGTATATGTGCTGTATCAGGTATTTCCTCTTACCCATTGCTTTAGTTTTAATTTTATGTTGTTTTTGTTTCTAAGTTTTTCTAATTGGTAGGTTATTAAATTGTGTTATTGCTCTAATATGACTGTTTTTAGAACTAAAGGATAAGTATCTTTTTGGCATCTGTATACTTTTTCTCCTAGTACTGCTGCTGGAGTTTATACTGTCTTTAATTCTTCATAATGATATGACAGTGATTCATACGTGAAAATTTGATCTATGCTCATCGGATTTTTATCGACTGTAAATTTATTTTTGTTGATTATTTTAAGTAATCTGTTCTGTAGTTTGATGAGCAAATTTTTGCTGTCAGAATACGCTCCACCCCAGGCTATTATTCCACATGAAATAATGTTGTGAAACAGGGCGTAATAAATCATCCTTAGAGTGTCAGTAGTCATGAGTTTAGGTAGCTTATAGAAAACGAAAATGAGATATTTAGTTTTGTGGTATATGTATTCGCAGTGTTTGTTCTATCTCATATGACTATCGAAGATTATGCCTAAATATTTGGTACTTTCAACTCTTTTGATTTTTAAGCCTTGTATATTTATGTCTAAGTTTTTTGAGTGCTGTCAATTTGATTTCAAAATTCAATGTATACTGTTTTTTCTGTGTTTAACGAAAGCTTGTTCAGAGCTAGCCATAATGATATTTTGTGTAATGTTTCGTCCATTTTGGTTTCGACGTCTTTCTAAGTCTTGGCCGACGTTAGAACTGCTGTGTCATCTGCGTATGAGACTATCATGTTTTCCGGGATATCAAGTAGCAGGTCATTGATATAGAGTAAGAAAAGGAGAGGTCCCAGAATTGTTCCCTAAATAACTTTTTATTAGATCATGGGCACTTCCTCTGTATCAGTATAGTTTCTGAAGTAATATTTAATGGTTTACAGTATCAAAAGCTTTTGCGATATTTAGAAAAATTACGGCAATTGGTGTACTCTTGTCTAACTTACCATATATTACATTTGATATTCGTGCAAGCGCATCTTTTGTACTTTTATTTTTCCTAAAACCATATTGATTTTCGGCAAGAATGTTGCATTTGTTGATAAAAGTAATTATCTTTTGTGAATTATTTTTTCTAAGACTTTTGCTATGTTTGAAATAAGAGATATAGGTCTGTAATTATAGGTAATATGTTTTTCTATTGCTTTGTGTAAAGGTATAACATCTGCTGTTTTCAAGGCATCTGTCCAGATGGCCTTATCTATACAGAGGTTAAAGATGTGGGTCTACTAAAATTTCGACCAGGGTTTTTAAAGTTTCGGCATTGATATCGTCACATCCCCACTTTTGCTGTTCATTGAAGGGAGTTGAATTTTCTTATTTATTGGGTGACTTATTTTGTCACTTAGCTGTTTGCCAATGTTACAAAAATATTTGTTAAAGTGCTCACCAATTTTTTAGGATCTGATTTTTCCTGTTGTTATTTTTTTCCCAATTTTTTGAATTATCACATTCCACATACTCTTTATATTATTCTTGCTTGATTCTATTAGTTTTTTATCATACGAGATCCGTCAAGATGTTCGTAAAATTCTTGTACTTTTCACTTTTTTTCTTATTATTAGGATCTTTTTTCCATATTTTATATAGTTTCTCTTTGGTTTTACTTGATATCATAATTGCCTTTGTTATCCAGTCTTTCCTTGGTTTTATATTGTTAGTTGCATTAGTCTTTTTGGACATATTTTTATTTTATCAATAAGAATATTTAAAGCAATATTCGGATCATTTATAAGTGACTATTCACTCCAGTTTATTGTGGAGGCATCTCCCCTGAGTCTTTTGTAATTTATGCGTTTCAGGGTATGCAAGTTTTCATTTGTTCTTAACGTATTTAATGACATAAAAAGTGGGAAATGGTCTGTTAATGGTATTCGGAGTGTAAAAGTTTGATATGTTATTTTTTCCAGTTCAATAAAAATATTGTCTATGCAAGTTTCTGAAATACCTATTTTATCAGATGGTCTGGTAATTTTAGAAAAGCCTGGACAATAACCATGCTCTAAGAGTATATGTGAAAATTCTTGATTGATTGTTTCTTGATTTAAAATGTCAAAATTAAAATTTCCCATAATCAGGTGGTTTTTATATTTTTTATTATGCTCTATTAATTTTTTGTGAATTATTATGAATTCAGTCTTTTTTATATCGTGGGATCTATATAGTGCAGATAATGTCATTTCTCTATTGGCTTCTATTGCAATTTTTGTATTAATTATTTTGAGGTTATTTATATCTATAATTTCCATCATTTCGCTAATGTATTCCTTTATGTAAACTACCAGGCCACCATTTTGATTAATATTACCGTTATTATAGTACATTTTGTACCCTGTTATGTTAAAAAATTTGGGGTGAAACAGGTTTCTGGTGTCACTACAAACTATTATGTATGTCTTTATCACAAGGCTTTTTATGAAAACAAGTAGTTTATTAAAATTAGCATTATTGGAAATGTTAACAGTGTAAGTAGCTTCAAGAAAAGGATAAGCAATTGAGATTGAGCAATAATAGGTCTGTGATGCCCGGATTCTGCACTGAAGGAATCAGGGTGTTAACAGTGAATGAAGCTTTTATTTTTAATAAGAGTAACGTAAGTTACGAGTTACGAGTCGGTGGTTTTTACTAACGACGTACTATAAATCTTCTTAGAGGGACAAGGTAAATTATAAGTTATAGAAAAATGTTAACAGTAAAAGAAGTATCGAACTTCAACAAAGGAACGTAAATTATGTTATGATCCCTTAGAAGAGGGGTTACAAAATTAACTAAGGGTTCAACAATGACAGTGATGAAAAATTTCGTATAAGTAAGTCTATCTTTTCTACGCGATCCAGGAGGTAGATTTACATACCAGTTGTATAAAATTATTACAGAAAGGCCTAATCCTCTTAACATTAAATTTTAAAGATAATAAGAAGTAACAAGAAATGAAAAATCGCCGAAAGTAGATCATTGTTGAAATGTTTTTTAAATTCTTGAAGCAGAACTTTGAAAGCAGACCAGCGATGAACATTTTTTTCAATTTTTTAATAATTTTAGAATTGACCAATTCTTTAAAATTTTTATGTCAGGTCGCTAAAAGCAGACCATTTTTTAAATTTATGGTAAGCATTTTATTTCTAATTTTAATAAAAGGTCACTGAAAGTATATATATATGAAAATTCAAGGACAAATTTGTCACATTACACCAAATACTTTATTACCTATTGATAAAGAAGAACCTTCTTGTGGACAATTATACATTAACAAGAACACGACGAATACTAATCCGAATATTAAATCACAATCCGTACGAAAAAAATTATAAACATTTACATCAAATATCAAATTTAAAAAATTGACTAAATTATAAATTATATTTTGTCCTCAAAAATGATAATCATAAGCATAGATATAATGCTCCTTTAATATATGAATGTGGAGCAATAATAGTATTGAAAAAAGAAATTCCAGAAAATTATGATGTGTGTGTATATCCTAAAAACATCCCTGATACTGAATAAAACATACATATATTAACAAATTATCGCCCCATATTGATCCTATGGTATTCCCGTTATTATTTCCCTTGGGAGATTTAGGGTGGAGTGTTGGTTACACCAAAAAACCGAACGAAAAAGAAAAACTCACAATCTTATAATATTATTCATACAGATTAGCTTATCGACCAAATGATAAATTTTTTCCATAATTATATTGTGGTAGATTAACTCAACAATATTTTTTACATACATACGTAATGATGGAAAGTAATAGAATGGATTTTTTCGAAAAAATAAAAAAACAATAAGAGTCGAATGTTATCAAGACTTACTGGATCATGTAATGAATAATGCTTCTAATATTTCAAATAACTTTGTAAAGAAAGTAAGATTAGGAAATATTTTCATACTATCCGCCACTTTCATTGGTAGTCCGAGATATATGCAAAAACATTACAAAGATGCAATGGCTATCAATAATAGTAGACCTGATTTATCTATAACAGTCACATGTAATCCGAAGTGGAAATAACTAAAAGAAATTTTACAAAAATTCACTGCAAGGACTACACCAAATGATATTCCAAATATAACAGTTAGATTATTTCATACAAAATTAATGTCATTAATAGAAGATATAAAAATAAATAAAATATTTGGAGATATGGTATCATACATTTATACAATAGAATTTCAAAGAAGAGGACTTCCTCATGCTCACATATTTGTAACATTAAATCCAATAAATAAGTTATTATCTCCTGATGCAATAGACAAATATATATCTGCAGAAATACCAAACAAAAATGAAGACGAAAATTTACAAAAATTAGTAATTAAACACATGCTTCATGGACCACATACACATCATTGTTACATAAAAGACAAAGCTACATGTAAAATAAATTTTCCTAAATCATTTAAAAATTATACAAAATTTAAAAAAATGGTTATCCATAATATAAGAGAAGAAATAATACCTTAGAAAATTTTACGTATAAAGACAAAAATAATTAATTCTCGTAGATAATTCTATGGTAGTGCCTCATAATAGTTTCTTACTAAAAAAATATAACTATCACATTAATGTAGAATATTGTGCCAGTATTCAAAGTATAAAATATATATTTGATTATGTACGTAAAGGTGGAGATAGAGCATAATGTAAATTAAAAATTAAAGATACAAATGATGATATTATATATGATGAAATTACTCAATTTGTTCATGTAAGATATTTAAGTCTGATAGAGCAGCTTGGTGATTACAAACATTTGTTTATGTGGTAGAAAACATACAGTAATAAGATTTTTAGTTCATACGGAAAATTAACAAAGAATTAATTTTAAAGAAAATAACGAGACCAAAGCTTTAGAAAATTGGAAGACAACATTAACAGCATGGTTTGAATTAAATAGAAAAGATAATGATGCAAAAAATATTAAATATGTTAATATACCTAGATATGACAACTTTGAGAATAAATGGTGGATTAAAGGAATACGAAACCAAGAACATTCTACCATACGTCGTTTAAATACTGTTTCTCCAAAGGATGTTGTCGATTTTACTTAATATTAATTTTGAATCATGTTAAAGATGCAACTTCCTTTCAAGATTTACGAACGTATGAAATATTACATATAATGCACTCTGCAACAAAATTGTCGCAACATAATTTTTCAAACGCTTGTAACTCGGTCAATTTTCATCGTATTGAGATAATTTTGTTTTGTTTTGTACGTAATTATGTGTACTTTCAGAAAAAATGATTGCCAATAGCTGCAAGATAATGCCACATTGCTATGTAATAATCAGGCCTACCAACTTTTTTTTCAAAAAACGCAATAGTTTGAAGCTTTACCTGGATTGCCTGGATTTTTGTCAGACCGGTAAAAAGATTTTATAAAACCAGATAAAAAGGATGCAGAAATGTAATAATCTATGCGGTTTTAACTGCTGAATCTGCTGAAAAGGTCTGATCAATCGGGGTAATTTTCAACGCAATCAAATTTTATCTGATTCACAGGAACGCGGAACGAGTCTAAGGCTCGTTCTCCATATATTCCGTGCCGTGCTATCACGTACCGATCCTTTCTGTACTCATTTTAAAATTAACAAGGCACCGCATGGCACGAGACTTCATGCCATGGAATATATGGAGAAAGAGCCTAAGGCATACGAAGGGACAGGATCTATTTGCGGAGGGTATATGGAGGGACAAGACCCTATTAGCGGAGGGACGCGGAGGGACGCGGAGGGACGCGGAGGAGCAATGCGGAGGATCAATATAAACTCCAAATAACGCAGAAAAACAAGGAATTTTACGTTATTTTGCGGAGGGGCCTTTGTGGAGGACCGCGTAGGGACGCGGAGGGTACAGGGCTGAATTGAGCTTACAACTATAAAATATAGTAAGATATATATTGTAACGGGCGCCGATATAAGTCGCGAGATTAATGTATACTGCTTCGCGACATTCGAATAGCGCGCGATTTCCTGTATTGCGATTCGTAGCGCGCGCTGTGGCGCTCGAATAAATCAGACAAAGAAGAAAACGAAGCAGCCGAGCCGCGGTGAAAAGGACGCCGCGGCCATGTTCTTGACCGCCGTGACACGCGAAAGCAGTCGCAGCCGGAACTACTAGTAGCTAGCAGCCGGAAGTTTTGCCAGCCGAAGATGGTAGCAGCGACGGCTCTAAGAGAAAGTGGCTCAGGCTTTCTACAATAGCCGGCGAGCGCGGAGCTGCTCGGCCCTTGTGCCTGTGCCCTGTGCCCTTGTCCCAACCAGCGAACAGAGACTAAAGGTGATTTCACGTCGGCAAGCTCCCCGGGCGTAGTAGACGCACCTATCAGACCTCGCGTAGCCCGGAGAGGGATTCTTACCCTCCGATAACTTCACTCCTTTACAACTGGCGCCCACAACGTATTGGAAAGCATAGGTAAGGGGTTAATTAGATTTACTTAAATAGGTCGAGACTCGCGTTGCGAATAATTAATTATCGCATGGATAATTAATTGTTATAAGACTTGTAAAGTGTGGGCAAGGGTAACCAAATGGTCGTTTCTAACCTTGCTTGAAGGAAATAACCCGGTCTGCACTTACTTACAAGGAGAGTCCACACCCCGCGAGAAACGGATTTTTGTGGGCATTTGAGAGTCGATTTCTAGTGTATAAAAATGAAGCCAGTGTTCATACTTACATCTCATTATTATTTATTATTTATAACAACTATTTAAATTAGGGCTTTAGCGTTCGATCTCTTTGTTAGTCAACTCACGTGCACGCCGGGGAGTAAAGTGACGGATTCCGAACCTAATGAACAAACAAGGGTTTATGGCAGAACTTTTTGCATTTTTGGGGTTATTTCACGTAAATGTTGACGCGGGGAGAGTATTGAGTGCACGCACAGCAATTTTGGGACCGCGCATGCGCAGAAAACGAAAAAAAAGTGTAAAAACACTATCACGATTTCGATGGCTGTCCTCACGAGAAGGTGGACCATGATAAAAATTTCGGTGTTGCGTATGCGCAAAGGATCGAAAATTTGAATTTTCGTTTCCTCAGGTGGAATCATTTGCGCATGCGACGGGGTAACTAACATGTGGAATCTGATGGTGCCATTGACGGATACCACGGGGCCATCTGTTGTATGCCGGAGAAAAGAAGGTTAAGAGAGAGAGAATGGTCGGTAAAGGTAGTGCGTTTCGTGCCAGGTTACCATCGTGGACTCATCAGTAAGGCTGTGATGGTAACCTTGCCTTCGACGCGGTCGGGTGTCTATGCTAATTTTGGAACTTCTATATATACGAACCGGGAAGCGATTCGGACACTTGCGGGAGCTGTAAATGGTACGAGCTCTGGTGGCTGACGCGCGAAGCGGAGAGACACCACAGACACATATAGTAATTTTAGTGCCGCGAATACGCAGCGGGCAGAAAGCGAAAATTTCGATTTTTCCGCGTGGAATCGTTTGCTCGTGTGCCAAATCGGTTTGGGCACGTATTAACTTTGGAGTCGCGGTCGTATTTACAAATACGTTAGTAACGAAACCAGAACCGACTTTCGTAAAAGACTTAGCATGTGGACTTAACTTAAAACTGGTTGAGCATGGCGCGACTAACCATCAAAACGGAAAATCTCACACCTAGATCATCGTACTTTTCACGGATGATGATGATATAGTGCTAGACTCTTACAATATGACTGCGACTTATCGCAATAGTCACAATAAAATTGATGTCGTTATTGACGTACTAGTATCTCAGAAACCTCCTCTACGGAGGTTTACTTTTCGGAATTTTAAAGCTATTTGTCAAGAAGACCTTCTTTCTTACTTAAACGATTGCGATTGGTCGACTGTCAATTGTGCAGATACTGAGGTTGACACCCGTCTAGAACATCTTAATGCGAATATTATGAAGGCTTTGGACGAAGTAGCTCCGATTAAAGAATTTCGACCCAATAGAAAAGCAAGAACCGTGGGTTGATGCGGAGCTTAGAGAGTTGTACGGTAAGCGTGACGCTCTACGCTGACGATATCTTCGAATGCGAAATCATGATCTCTGGAAAGAATGCCAATCTCTTGCGCTTTTAGGAGAACAATGCTCAAAGGAAGCACGGGATACATTTCTTCAGAATAAAATTTTCGAGGCACTAGATAGCGGGAAGGATATCTGGAAAGAGTTGAGAAGTCTAGGTCTACTACCACAAAATAGGGCTAGGGAGGAACTTCACGGGTTTTCTCCAAAAGAATTAAACACTGACTTTGCGGGGGTCTCGGTCTGGGCTGAAGAACGCGAGAAAGACATAAATGAAGTTATGGCATCAGCTAGTGATGAGGGCTTTACCATCAGTAAAGTTACTTTTTCTGAAGTGGTTCTAGCTGTTGCACATTTCTCCTCGCAGGCTAAGAGCGAGGACGGGATACTGTAAGGTGTGATAGTAAAAGCTCTTCCAATTATTGGTCATCATCTTGTCGATATCTTCAATGCTTCTGCTTTGAAGAGAATTTTTCCCGAATTCTGGAAGAAAGCTAATTTGGTGCCACTTAGAAAGACCGTTATTCCATCGACTGTTACGGACTTTCGTCCAGTGGCACTATTGAGCTTTGTATCTAAAGTTTTCGAAAAGATTGTACATGACCAGGTATCGGCATTTTTATCTTCGATGAAAATTCTCGATCCTTTTCAATCTGGATTTCGACCGCTTTGCAGTATGCAGACAACTCTATTAAAATTGGCGGAAGATGTAAGAGTTAGAATAGACGAAAAACATCTATTTACTATTCTCCTATTTTCAAAAGGGTTAGTCCTGTGGATGTAGTTGTATATTACAGGTCGTAATCAAAAAGTAATTACGAAATTAAATGGTGAATCGGATTGGCTTATTTCCAATCTCGGCGTAGCGCAGGGCTCAGTCCTGAGACCCCTTCTGTTCAGCCTTTATATAAATGATATACAGAAAATTTTTTCAGATTTTAATAGTAATTCTCAAACGAGTGGTCTCGAACACCTGCTATATGCAGATGATCTTCAAGTTTACACACAGATAACCAGAGACGAGCTGAATGAGGGGATACGACGCTTGTCAACTATAGGTAGAGCAGTGGCTATTATCTTTGGATCTGATCATAATATTAATGGATTCGAATATAACGTGGAAAGCGCAAGTGGATGCAGTTAGCCGAAAGGTTAACAGAGCCCTATACGGACTCAGACGGTTTCGATCCTGAACCACCGAGACGTTACGTAAACAGCTAGCAAGCTCTCTCGTTCTATCCCACTTAGATTATTGATCGCTAGTGTATCTTGACGTGTCTATAGAACTTCAAGCCTGACTGCACACATTACAAAATGCATGCGTGAGATATGTAAGCGGTGTTAAGAAATTCGAACACATCAGCCCCTACAGGTATAAGCTTGAGTGGCTGGCTTTAAGGGAGAGTAGGATGTATTTTGCAGTGGTATTAATGTATAAAGTTATCAACTTGGGTCAGCCATCGTACTTAGCCCCCTTATTTCAAAAGTGCCATGATAGAACCTCGAGTAGGGCAGCCCTGTTGCAAAGGTCATGCAATGTCGACTGTATATATGTATATGGCCGGTTCTCGGAGAGATCGAGCGCAAAAAAAATGAAATTTCTTTTTGGCCGTCTAAATGTCTTCCTGCGCATCCCATGAGTGCCCCTGAATT
>JAPYZP010006588.1:0-10713 GCA_030522985.1 Torymus sinensis
GCCTGAAGAGGTTGGCAGACCAGGCCAACGAAACGTCGCTTTACTAAAAAAGAAATCTGTTGTATTTCTTTGGATTGCCTCCGACAGACCAAACATATACATTTTTGTAATATACGTTAAACTTTTAATTTGGTATCATTTTATTTATAAAATTTATGAATTTCTTCAAGTTTGTAAATATTTTTTGAACATGTTTGTGATAGAAAAGTGGAATAAGAAAATTTGTATTATGTGCAATATCGGTGTTTCACAGCTGAAAATACTAATTTTCTGTATATAGAAATACACAATCACGGCTATCACGTTTTTGTCGTTTACTACAAGTGGGTGATGCATGTGAGTCACTCATAATTATTGATTTACATATTCATTTTCTTATTATGAAGTCCTTACAAAAAATTTCTACATCATTCAATTTAATTTTTCGGTCTCTTAAAATTTTGTGAAATCTCCAAAAAATAAACTATTTACAAAAGTTAAAATGTAGGCAAGAATAAGTTTTTTTATCTCTCATAAATTCTTAAAGTTCTTTAGAAAAATTACAATATTTTTTTATCGCTTTTCATAACTGTAACATCAAGTCTTAAAAAATTTTAATAAAAATTGAAACATTATTTTTTTATGGAACTTCACAAGAACCTATACGTGTTTAAACAATCAACCCTTTAAGAACTAATGACTAAAAACTGGCTGTACAAATTGTTCTATCATTCAAAATTTTGATTTAAACCGATTTCTTATTCCCTTATCTTTTCTAAACTCATCTTTTCAATAATATCACTCTATATACAAATGGAAATAATTTTTTCATATGACCTTACCAAAAGTATTCTTAAAATTGTACAAATAATAAACCTTACTTTTTACAAAAGAATTAAATAAGGCAAGTATGAGTTTTTTCTTTACTCTTAAAAAGATTTTTTTTTATTTAAAGCAAAAAATGTTTTCAAATACTTTCTTTTCGTTACACAACTGCAAATAAAATAAAAGAAAGTAATAAAATCGACTCCCTCACAAAAAAGCAGATAAGTTCTCTCAGAAATGTATTAAATGAAGTAATTTTGAATTTTTTCACACAAATCAGTCAAAAAATAGGCATTGAAATCAATGGAAAAATAGTCAAGTAAGCATTAGTTTACTCAAGGGAAACAGATACTAGTTTTACAGTTAGGGTCGAGTTGAAAAAAAATTTTGGATCTTGAATACATTTTTATCAATAATAAAACTAACTAAAAGCATGTAAACCAACAAAGTTTTTGCTAAATTTTTAACTTATTAATAGGAAAATTATCAACGTTTTTTCAAACCTAATTAATTTTCAGCGATGGATTTTATGTCATATTAGCGATGTGTTTTTTTTGTCAATGCCATTAACCGCAATGCCATAATTATGCAAAAAAGTAAACGGTATATCGCTCTCAAATTTGAAGGTTATACTTATTACTATCTAAATAAATTTTGCTGAAAGTTTCAAAATGAACCGAATTAAATCGTTTTAGGTGATAACTGGCTTAAAAACTTTCTGAACTTATTTTGGAAACACACCGTAAAGTATGTAGAAAAGGTTCAGAAAGGTTCTTTGAAACTTTTGACGTATAAGAGCACATGAAAAACCACAAAACACAAAAACTGATAAAAAGTGCTTTAATGTTTTTATTTCAAAAACTATACCAAAATCATGTAAATAAAATTATTACTCATACCATACCAAGTGCAGAGTGACGAAGTTCCACATCACATTACATATCCATCATTATTACAGATTCTCCTGTCAGAAACTCTTGAGAAGCTTTAGATAAAAAAGTAAAAAGTTCAGAAACACGTAGTTAATGTGTTAAACACGTAATATAACGTACATTACGTTTATAAAGTACTGCTATATGATTTATAGAGTTGTTTCGGTATTTTCATTTAAAAACTACCTTGTGTCTACTTTCCTCACAGTTGGAACAAATTGACACACACACTTTACGAAGTAAAATAAACATTTATAACAATTAAACAAAGCGTTATAGACGTTCCGTATAAGTCACTATACATTCTCCATAATAAGAACTTGAATAAGAAATCTAAAAATTGTGTGGACTTGCCCCGCTCTCCCCTAATTAACTTTGAATCCGATTGAAAAAGATACTAACTTGGAAGCTGGTTGACAAAGGTGCTAACAGAATGGCAAAATCGTTTCGCTTAGATTTATGTTCGCAGAAGCCATGTAAATAGTACATTTCAACACGGGTGTAAAAGATGATTATTTAGCTCACGTGGTGACGTTTTTCGCACGAGCGAAGCGCGAAAGCACCTATGGGCGTATTCCGCAATGCGGATATTTGGGTACGGAGTTTCGGAAGATCGTCTTAAACTATGAAGCGTTCCGAAATGTGTAACCACGTTCATGAAAATAAGCTAATCGTAAATATTTTTTTACCCAAATAGATGGCTTGTTACCGACATTTATTTTTTATTAGTAATTTCAGAACGTTCTGAAACCTCATACCATAGGACGCATAATTTTGTAGCGTCTACAAATGTCGTACTGCAGTTTCCGCATTTCGGAATAGGCCCTATCTCGCGTCTTAAGGTGGTTCTCTTCTCAGGCACAGTTTGTACGGTCAGCGAGAGCACAAACTATATACCATGCGCGTCGGTCTGTCTCTCTAGCTCTCATGCACGTCGTCTGCTATTCGTGTTTATAATCATTAATATCTTTTCAAAAAGATTGGCTTGACACATATTTGATAAACTTAAAAGAAAGAGCCGAATTTCATCTTTCTAAAGCTGTGTTTTTCTTTTTGGAGTCCCGTTTTCTTATGAAGTAATACTATTACTTTCTTTCACAGTTGATATAACGCTCATTTACTCTCATGTAAAAATAACCATTTTCAATCATTTTTTCTCAAAAATTTGTTCGGCAATGTATGTAAACAAACGGATGGTATTATGTCTGTGACTTTGAAAAGTATTTGTACATTTGTTTTAGAAGCTTTTCGCGTTTTTGCTATATGAAGAGAACCCTATTTTTATGATTTTATTAATTAATTTCCAAAAGTTTATGTACAAAATCTTGATCTTCAGGCTTTCGTTTATGCAATAAGTCTTACCAGAAATTTTTCTAAGCGATGTAATTAGTATCTTCCCTAAGATTTGTATGTTGAAAAATCAGTGATTTTTATTTTATTAACTTTTTTTTAATTTTTTGTTTTAAAAAAAGACTATCTTCAGGTCGTTTATTTACATAATAAATATTGTCTAAAATTTTGTTAGACGATTTCATTCTTATCTTCCAAAAGATTTTTATGTTAAAAAATTATTGTCGGTACCTATATATATCACTTCCCCTTAATAAAATATTTTGAAGTAAATTTCCAATTATCTAATTTTTTCTTTCGCGCTCCATAGCAGTTCCCCAGGAAAAATGGTTTTAATTCTTCTATACACGCGTGCGCAACGGGAGTAATTTAAAATACAATCGTGTAGCAAGATTGACAGTATTTTGAAGACACTAAAGAACTTGAAACTAGATCAATATTTTTCGTATTGAATATGTAGCTGTGCTCACACATTAAGGTTGTTAATGAGACACCGATAATTTCATGTTGTTTCGACTTCAAAATATTTTCATCGTGTCGCACACGGTTTGATTTTCAGTTTCTCCGGTTGCACACGCCTAGAACAGTTAAAACCATTTTGCCAGGGGGACTGCGATGGAGCTCGAAAGAATCACTTATTTGCATATCGTATATTTTTAGCTTACTGTAAGAGGGCTAAGGGTCTTTGCACGAAAAAAGGAATTATAGGAGTAGGGGAATAAGGAATAAGTAGAATAGCATTGAAAATATATCTATATATATACATATGAAGAATAAGAGGAATAAGTTTGTTATTCCCTAACCCTCGCCGATTCGTCGCCTCTATTCTTTTTGCTAAGTACTTGAACGACGGAGATTCTGTGCGTGCTCTCACAGAGCAAGGATTAGCTGCTACGACCGGGTTATTCTTCTGTCCGTTGGCATTGAGCTTCGGCTAACAGTTTGACACAAGTATTATTAGTGGACGTTTCGAACTTCTTTATTAATAGGTTCCTTATCAAGACAAAATAAATCATACGCATGGAAAAAATGATGTATGTTTTATTAACAATATTTACAGTAAAAAACGTAAATAAATTTAACTCCGAGGTTAACATATATTTTCGCTGTAATATGGGTCGCCGTAATCCCTCAAACTTTGTACATTCGTCTGATCCATATTTTGTTCGCCGTCTGAATACTGTCTCGCTCCTTGATATTATGGTTAAAGTGATATCATTACTATATCTTCACTAATTTTTTTAAAAAGAAACCTTTATATTTTTAGAATGTTCTCTATCTCACGATAACAGCTTCATATTTCGACACATTTGTGGAAAAAGTTTGATGACACTGATAAGGAGATGATCAGGGATGTGGGTCCTGGATTCTGCTAAAACTGTAGGAGGTACTTCTTTATGACAAATAATGAGACACATGTGTCGCAGTTTTTGTGAATGGGCCTTTTTTGGCGAGATTCAACCTATTTTATGACTAAAACGAACAATTATCGATGAAAATGGGGTCTCTTTTTTTGAGTTATAGCTTTTTGTATATCTTGGTCATATAAATAGACTAAAAAGTTTATAAATATTAAAATCAAAGATACAGTGAGAAGATAGCTTAAAAAATATCACCTATTTCAAGCAATTAATAGGTGATATTTTTTAAGCTATCTTCTCACTTTATCTTAGATTTTAATATTTATAAACTTTTTAGTCTATTTATATGACCAAGATATACAAAAAGCTATAAACTCAAAAAAAGAGACTCCATTTTCATCGATAATAATAAAATACGATAGGAGGCAAAAAAATCTTTAATTTAAGCAGTGTATCATTAAAACATGTCGATTTTTAAAAAAAGTCATAGGCTATCAAAAATAGAGTAAGAAAATCACTAAAAATTTCTCTTTTTTTCAAGCAATTAATAGGTGATATTTTTTAAGCTATCTTCTCACTTTATCTTTGATAGCCTATAACTTTTTTAAAAATCGATATTTTTTAATGAAACACAGTTTAAATTAAAGCTTTTTTTGCCTTCTTTTATAAACTTTTGAGTCCATTTACATGATCTAAACATTTTTATCGGAAAAAAGGCCCATTAATAAAATCCTCGAGACACGTGCCTCATTATTTGTCATAAAAAAGTACCTCCTACAGTTTTAGCCAAATCCAGGACCCACACCCTGGTTATCACTTTGTAAGTAGCTTTATGATATAGATGAATTGCCGAATTAATTGAATTAATCGGTTGATAATTCTAACAGTTTATTTTGTTCGTATCCGCAAAATACTGTAATGTTTTAAAATGATGTTTGCCTATCTATCCTAACGAATTTGGTATGAACTGGCTGATGAGGACGTAGAACAAGATCTGTTTGTATCACAATATCACAAGTATAATCTATTGGTTCTAAATTAAAATTGTACAAAATATACGCTAATAAAGATTTCAGTTCCATCATTGCAAACTTTTGACCTAGATTAAAAAATAAAGAATATTCATTTTTGTGTAACAAACTGATTTCAATAATAAAAAATTTACGTTTAATTATTACCTATGCAATTTCGGGATCCGGCACTAAATGGCAGGTAAGCGAACGTATGTCGTCCCTGCATATTCTCGGGTAAAAATCTGTCCGGATCGAATTTTTCTGGTTCAGGCCAAAATTGTGGATCACGATGAACGTCTATGAAATGCATCATGACATCTGATCCTTTTGGAACTTTATAAGTGGCTAAAATTAAAATTAATTCATTAAATTTCTAAATTTTATTTTGTCATGTATCTGTCGAAAATTTTTTATTTTAGAGCCTTACTAAACTGCAAATCTTCTGTCATATGTCTTACAACTGTTGGAACTGATGGAAACAATCGAAGAGATTCTTTAATACACCTCTCAAGATAATTCATTCCTGTAAGATCCGTTATTTCTAACTTTCCGTCGTTCCGATTTATAATTTGTTCAACTTCTTCTCTGGCTTTGTCCTAAAAATAAATGTTACTGCGAATGTAAATTTAAAGAACAGTGTAATGAATTTTTTTCATGAAAAAGGTACAAAAGCTTTCATTACCTGAGCTTCCTTATTTTCAGCTAATAACATTAACGAAAAACACATTGCCATCCCCGTTGTGTCATGTCCCTAAACAACATATTTAGTTATAAAAATACAATGTAAGTAGGTATTGAAAATATAAATACAGCTATATGATTACCGCAAAAATGAAAGTCGCTACTTCCTCTTTAATTCCCTGGTCATCGATTAGACCATTTTTTTCAGCATCTAAGAGTAGATCAAGCATAGCCAATCTCTTCTTTTTAGCTTAAATGAATGAATAAAGATTATTTCCAGGAATAATGCCATATTCGTTAATGAAAATACTTATATTACCATAATAGATTTGATCATTTTCAGTATCATCTTCATGTAATTCCTTCATGTATTTATAACCGGTGCTTTCGTGATATTCTCGTCGTTCATTTACAACCTGTTTAAAAAATTTGTTAAGAAATATTTTAAAAAATTGATGAAACTTTAATAAGAATGAAACTCATCAGAGTAGCCAAAATCTATAAAAACCTTATTTGTAAATCTGTTAAGATTTTCTATAACTTCTTTCGTCTCTCCCGATAGATGGGGCAGATATGGTATCATCCAGTCTCTTACATATGGTCTAATCATTCTATTAACGAACGTAGAATTATTCATTAACTAATAATTAACACTGTTATAAAACTTCCGTATACATATATATATATATGTATTCTGGTTCCATTTTGTATTTCCAAATGTATACATATATACCTATATATATGAAAGTTTTCTGACAGTGTAAAATATTCATTTAAATACTATAATTACCTATACACCATAAGCTTTCCCATTTTGTGAACTGCATCTTTGTATTTTAATGCGGCTTCCTTGTGCGCTTTGCTGTCCAAGGATACTCCCATTGTTGACTCTAAATAAGTAAAATGTATAATCATATTAATGGCACGATATTAATTCACTATATCATCATTAAAAGTACATTGAAAATGCATTAAAAATGCATTAAACATGCATTCAAAATGCAATCAAAAGGCATTCAAAATGTTTGAGTTACTATACTTAATTCATCATAATATAATTACATTTTGTATCTATATATTTACCACAAATGATATTTAATGTGTAATTTGAGCAATACGGGAGAAGATCTATGGTTATTTCTTTGCCCTGTGCTCTGGTATCTGCAATGAGTTTTTGACCCTGCTCATTTGTTATTTCTTGGTACTTCTTCAATATGTTTAAAAAAAAAGCCGGCGTTAAAATTTTCCGGCGTTGATGCCACTTTTGTCCTAAAAGCATAAAAAATATGAATGTTTTACAAAGTTTGTAAAAATTAATGTAAAAAATATTGATGAAAAGTTATGTAAAGTATTAATTAAGAATACAAGATATAGAAAATATTTACCTACGCTCGTTAAAAGACCAGTTTGTAACCACGGGTAAAAATGTTCGTAAGCGAAATCCTTCTCAGTCTGCTTCGTGTTCGTAAGTAGTATCTAATAATAATTTTAAATAAAAATGTTTATTTGGTATATTATTTCTTTTTTAAATTAAATGTATATAGTTTAATTAATATTTTAATTGTCATTTTTACTTTAAATTTTTTCTCACTCCTTTTTTTTTAACTTTCAAATTAAATCTGGTGTTAATATGTGAATATTATAGTTTTCTTACTTGTAAGTCATCTGGATGACGGATATGGATTAATGCTCTGTTAGCAAACCATAATCTGTAAATTGGGTAGTATGTTTTACCCCATCCTCGAAGAAGTTCGTTGATCTTGACTGAAAATAAGAAAAATGTGAATGTTGTACGACTAAAATATTTTTTCAGTATTGAGATAAAAAGGAAGAGTGGGCTATATTGTACACTTTTCTTTTGTGCACTTGCAATCGTAAGGTAATGCAATTTATAATTTTGGTAACTTTTAAGTTTTGGATGTTCATTAAACTTTCTTAATTTTCATTTTATTGCAAAACAGTCATTATACCGAAGCGCAAAACTATTAACTTCAAATTAATTGACCCTGAGTGTACAAGTTAGTCCCGCACTCTTCCTTATATGATACATCAAAAAAATACTGCTAATACATTCGCCCTTAACTTCTCTAAACTAAATATATTTAACGAAAAATATTTGAAAATGTAATTTTTAAAAAATATACATTAAAAAATGAAGTTACATGTAAAATCTCTTTCCATAGTGGAAACAAAACTCTACACTTTGAATTGTATATGATTAATTTACAATTTATGTATTAGCCGGTCATTGTTACAAACTAGAAGATGTGCGTGTAGTGAGCCCTCGAAGTTCGATAGCTGTCTTAAATTAAACATGAAATTGAGAATAAAAATTCGGCGCTTGTTAAATAACCATCAGATGTAAAGTTCACATAGATTCCGAATACAAGTTCCAAAGCAACCCGCGTAAATTTTTGTTTTGTTTTAATAGTTTACTAGAGAAATTATACTCCGTTACATTTATGTATATACTTGGTATGCCTACATCTTTCGATCAAATAGCAGAAGCGTAAAATTTAATAATATTATTATAGTAAAAATTGTGAAAGTTGTTTCTAATTGCTACGACAAGGTCATATTTATACAAATTTCATTTACAACATTTGAAAAGGATTATTAACAGTAGAGAATTTGTTCCGCTTTGAAAAAGAAGAATTCTTTTTCCTAACTATGAAACAAAATCAAACAATATAAGTCCTGTCTGGTCTAAATCGACCACATAGATTCGAAGATTTGCACCTTGTGCGTCCTAACATGATTTATATTACCAATATTCCCTTTTAATTTATCCATTCTGCAACAATATTTGCAGATAATTAATTAATTTTATAAATGGCTGATATACATAAAATTAGTTTTAATTATCAAGTATTAAAATTAACTAAATTATTTGCTATTTTATGACGTTTACAATATTAAGTTCATGATTGATAAACAAGGGTCTTTAGTACTTTGATTTAAACGATCATTTCAGAGAGCTGTGAAACGTAGGATTAATATTTTTAAAGTATTACTGATCTCATAATACTTTGATATTAGGGATGCACTTTAATGATACGATTAGTAATATTATGATGATCGTTGGAGACAAAATAAAAACAAGATGTTGAATGTTGATAGTGGCAAAGATCGTCATAATATTACTAATTGAAAAAATGGATGGCGTCATATCTTCAACTTTAATGATACGATGGTAATTCAACGATTTTTCTTAGAGTCGACAAGAAAAGAGTACGCTAAAAAAGTTTCTTTTTTCAATATGAAAGTGTCAACGAATCAAATTTACACTACTATCTACATTCAATTTTAAATTAATCAACTTTTTACAAATACTAGCAAGATTACGCGCGCCTCAAGCGTTTATTTTTATTTGCTACATAATTCTTACATTTGAATTACGCAACTTTTGCAATTACTTACTTCTATAATTTCAATACGCTCATTTATAGGCTAGACATTTTATTATAGGTACATCTTTTTAATTAAGTCGTAAAACATAAACTCATCGCTGGCATTGGAGAATATACGAATAAGTCAATTACAAACATATTTTATTTCCGTTTCATTTTTCCATCGTCATTTTTTGAAAAGAGAATAAGACTCAAAATAGGAAACACAGATCATTTCATATATAGTTAGATTCTCAACCAATCAGATGACACCTTAAGTAAAAAGTTTACGTCTGCCACGACCAATCAAAGACTACTTTTAAACAGCGAAGGTTTTATTTTGGCTTCACTTTCCGGTCATCATTTTTTAAAGAGAGGATAAATAGACGTTGTGAAATAATTTCTGAGGAATAAGAATGACCACTGCATTAATGTTTGTGTTAAAATTAACGTGTTTAAGTAAATAAAATTACTTTCAAATGATATCTTCAAAAAGGTATCAGCCCTCTTATCGTATCCTTACATTAGTGCCTTAAGTGGCCCATTATTGCGATAATTCACGTCGTGCAGTGAGACACTTGAGTCATAAGTATCGTATGTACTATTTTTCGATAGGACTTGGCGGCATGGAGAATGTTGAAAAAGAAAAAAGCAGCTGGTTTACATGGTATTCCAAATGAGGCTTGGATATACGGAGGTGAGGGATTAACAACTAAATTAATTGCTGTTATAGGTCGTACTCGGGGCAATGTTACAGCTTGCGTCCGTGGTAGTATATACAATTTTTTTGTTCGAAGGCCTCAAAATGAGTATTTCGCGGCCCGTATAGAGGGCACAAAATACTAAGCAAAAATTCATTTTGCGGCCTGACGACAACAAAAAGATATGAATAATTATAAACACAAATAGCAGACGACATGCATGAGAGCGAGAGACAGAACGACGCATACAGCATGCGTATGGTATGGTTTGTGCTCTCGCTGAGCGCACAAACTATATAACGCGATGAGGAATTACTACCTTAATAGAAGATATAAAAAAAGTCACTCTTACTATTCCGATAATTAATGAAAGCCGATCCACTTAAACTTAGAAGCGGATTCAACGTTGGATTATAAGAAGTAAATTGCTAAATATATTCTTATCTTTGAGCTTCTGTCATTGGCATAGTTATGGTAATTAT
>JAPYZP010006595.1:0-12993 GCA_030522985.1 Torymus sinensis
CTTAATTAGACTAAGCTGCGCATTCGGAGCAGTATGCTCTTAATTTGTACCCATTTTTCTGGCTAGCCCAGAAATAAAGTCAATAAATATAAATATAAAATAAATACGATTGATTGAAATATTTTATGCTTAAATCAGAATAGCTTTTACAACGCAATTTCACTTTAAATAAACTTACTGTAATATTTTAAAATTGGTAAATTTTTTAAAATAAATATCAAGCGTGCAGGTTTTCAACTGATTCACTAATATTTTTAAATATAGAATCAGTTTCGAAAACAATTTTAAGTGTATGTTAAATTTTTTCATTATCATTACTTATGAGATATAACGCAGTCCTTGTATCTTTATCCAAGTACTTTTATCTTTCCGTTTGCGTACAACAATGTTTGTTTTAAAATTAGTACTCTTACCAAAATTTTACTAAAATGTGAAATCGTTTTTTGTGTGACGAAATTTTAACCTTCGTATGGAATAAATATTAACTGAAAAATATGGACCCGATGTATAATATGAAATGACCTACTTCACAGTCCTATCCATTCTTGTATATTTATGCTGTTTGTGAAACATTCTGATAATTGCAGTAAAAGATAGCACCATTAAGAACATTGTCAAGAGTAAATTATTTTATTTAAACGGTTCGATAAGAACGAGAATTTATGCTGAAATTTATTGGTAAAAATAGCTTTCTCTTTTTAATCATAAAAATTGTTCAATTTTTTTGAAAATGAATAATTTTTTACCCCCCTAAAATTGATTTTTGCATTTATATTATTTTTTAAAACTTTTGAATCCTTTTAAATATTTAAAGTTCTACAGTTTTTATAAGTTTTTCTCAGTTTATGATTATGAATATATGATTATTTTATTTATTATGTTTTTCTTAACTTGTGAAAATAATGGATGATGATGATGGTTGATTCTAAAACGTCCTTATAAATATTGTTAATAATCGTTTCGTGGCTAGTATTATTAAAAATGATGGTACAATGAAATATTTTCGTGAACAAATTTTGTTTATTAAAAATAAAGGTATAATGAAATATTTTCGTGAACAAACTTTGTTCTCAGTTTCTTCGGAAATTTATCTATACGTTTATCTTTCATTTCGAGCTTCTTCATGAATTGATTTATAAGTTCAGAATGTATGGTAGACTCTTTGTAAAGATCCTTCTCAATTATGCAAGAAAAACAAATGATCTCAATCTACGTAATCGCTACTTTTTAACCGCAACAAAAAATGATGCAATTTATCAGAAAAACTTTGAAAACAACGGGCGACGTAAAAAAATGCATTCACCGTATTGGAACACACAAACTCATCTCTGGTCTCGTTTAGTTTTTGTAAAAATAAGCACTACCATCCTCATTCAATCGACGCACGAATCGTCCAAACAAAGTTCCGATAGGCGTGAAATCGTGCCCCGAACTTTTTCCCCATTCGTCCTTGGCACACACACACACATATAAAATACAAACACATACACACACACGCAGACGGGCATATGCGCCTGCGCGCGCATTGGAATTCGAGAAATGGTAGAGCATGCACGAGCGCACCGAATTCGCTCGGCGCCGATCCCGCCTTGGGTAAAAAAGTGTGGGCGCGTCGCACATCGAAGCTGGAAGACAAATTGGTCGAGATCAAGTTCTGAGCGTTTCGTGAAAGATTGAAGATTCGATACGAGTGCACGTGAGAAAAATGAGACGATTTATCGAAGACACTCACTAATAATTCTGTCATTTAAACTTTGCTGATGTGACAACGGAAGCGTGAATATTTGTTTGCTTTGTTTGTCGCTATCATGCTAAACGACGTACATAAATCTTCTTCAATTTACATTGCAGAAAAATAATAAAATATTATCTGACGAGAAAAATGATATGGCTGAAAGCTGTTTTCCCAAAATCTAAAATTACATATCACATTTTTCAATTGTCAAAAAATGATGGAATTCCACAAATATTAGTTGGGTTTCCATCCAGAATAGAGAAAACTTTTGTGTAGAAATGTCAAGCGCGATTCAAGAAAACCGATTTATTGATTTTCGAGGAGTCACAATTCTCAGTTATTTTTGCAATAAATCTATAAAGTTAATCTAAATATTATTATTTTTTAGTTTTTAGTTATTTCTTTTTTACGTTTTACATTACTTTGCATGTGTCGTGAGCAAAATGAGTTTAAGGATGTTCTACAATTTCTGAATATTTCTAGGAGGTACCTGAAACTTTTCATAACTATTAATTGACACGTCAAGAAAGTGTACGTTAAAGCATAGGTCACTTTATCAGGAAGAAATTAGGGAAAATTTATTTTAAAGACGGTGACATTAACATGAGCTTTTATAGCTTGAAGACCCAAGGAAACCGAAAGTAAATGGTTTTTTTATTGATGGAAATCTACGATAAATTTGGAAAAAGAAGTTCTAATACGTTTTAGTGTAGGCTTTTTAAATATGCAACAAAAAAAGAACAAAAAAATGAAACACGTTGCCAGGTAAAGTTGAGAAATCTCAAAGTTGGAGATATCACTATCGATATCTGCGTTGATTACCTCATAAGACGCAACACTACTTGGCAACGACGCTAAATAAACGCAAAGAAAGTATAGTATTCAAATTTTCGCCAGCCAAAAATTTTTACCACTTTCAATTTTATGGAACACTTTTTTTTGGGCAAATTGTTCTTTTCTAGATTATACGCAACTTTTGCAATTACTTACTTCTATAAGTTCAATTATATTATAATTAATTATTACAATTTTGAGAATAGACGCACATTTTTAGGTTAGACATTTTATCATAGGTATGTCTTTTTAAGTCGTAGAACATAAATTCGATATATATGAATAAGTCAATTAGAAACATTTTATTTCTGTTTCACTTTTCTGTCATCATTTTTTAAAAAGTGGATAAGACTTAGAATATGAAACACAGATCATTTCATATATAAGTTAGTTTCTCAACCACTCAGATGGCACCTTAAGTAAAAAGTTTACGTTTGCTACGACCAATCGAAGACTACTTTTAAACGAACTTAACCAACAGTGATGGTTTTATTTCGACTTCACATTTCTATATTTATCTTTGCAATAGTTTCCTAGATTCGTCAGAGAGAAGGCAGGCGGAGGTAGAGGAAGAGGATGGGAGTATGTAAATAACCAAGTCAAATTTCGATTGATATTGAGTAGATGTTACAGTTTAGTTTGTCAAATTGATGTTTACGCTAAATAGCTTATGAATTCAAATGATGGCTTTCTTAAAAACTATGAAAATATTTTTTTTAATTTTATAAATAAATCTAATTTGTTTTAGGAAAAATTCGTCTCTTTACTAAACAGTAGCTGTCGAACATCCTTAATATTAATCACCCCGATGTCTGGCTGCAAAAGTCTTGCAACGGCCAATTTTCAGCTTTCTCAAGACTTTGCTCCTTTGTATATGACAAAAATTAAACTTTTTTTTTTATTTATTTTTAATATACTTGATCATTTTTTCTCCTTTTTGTAGATTACACTAATTTCAAGATTTTCGAAATATTCTAATGGTATGCTGATTTAAATACAATATCCGATAAAAGTATTTTTTATGTTTGAGAAAAAGTCTAACCAAAACTCTAACGAGATTTAAATACAATATCCGATAAAAGTATTTTTTATGTATGAGAAAAAGTCTAACCAAAAATCTAACGAGATTTAAATACAATATCCGATAAAAGTATTTTTTATGTTTGAGAAAAAGTCTAACCAAAAATCTAACGATATGATCGAAGCTAGTCTTTCGTCAGACTAATTCAAACTGAATTTTTTTTACACGTACATTTTTCAAATTATTATAAAAAAATAAGGGGGGGGGGGCAAAGTTTCGATGATTCACTTTAAAATTGAAGTCAACTATAGATGTTTTTCAGTTCGACATATGATACTGCAGACTGTTCTTAATTTCGAAATTCTAAATTACAAAAATCATATTTTCGAATGCAGCAATTCACTTACTGTCAAATCCTCGAATTTCATTAATATAATTTTCATAGGGATATGTTACATTGACTTGAGCCAATGGATCCTCCTTTTCAATTACTTTCTTAGCATCGAAATTGCAGCGTAAATCATCGCAGTTTTTCTCAAATGCTAATGCAAGTGATACAATGAAGAAAATGATGACCGAGGACGCGCGAAAAGAAAGAGGGTCAAGTGCGAGCGGCGAAACAATACGCCCGAGACGATTCCTCAGCGGCCAGCGCGGCTGATGACGTATATTACGCTGTATGGAAGCGAATTCCCCCCCGAATGACCATTCGAGCATGTACGCTCAGGTGCGCGGCATAACGAGGGATTCTGTCCGGCGCACGAGGCGAAATGGCGGCCTAATCGAGTCATCGGCCGATCGAATAAAAGGCCGGCGCGCGCGCGTCGGGAATTCGAATCGCGTCCGTTTGATGGGACACTTTACGTAACTACAATTACGTGATTTCGAAGAATGGCATTAGTCACCAAAGCCGCGACGCACGTCCTTTTCTTCTGGATTTCCACTTGGCAGTTGCCGACAGGCACACCCGATTACTCGGCCTTTCATCTAAGAAAGCTGTCTGGTTTATCTTTTCTTTAGTCATTCTCGTTAAGGGTTGGGGTTAATATACTGTTGATAATTTTCAGGCATAGTATTAGCGTAAATGTGGTATTAGAATGTTTGCTGAAAAAATCTACATTTGCTAATGAATTTAATTAAAACTGTTTCTCCAAGTACAATAAATTTTACTTAAAACCAAACATTTACCAAAGTTAATGGGTTGAAAAAATAGTCGGTATTCGCTTAAAACCTTTGGCAATAGAACTTTTGATGTATTATCTCAGGTATGACCTGTTTCCGGTCTACCGCATTTAGTTTTAGCTAATGAGACTTGTTTAGTTATCTCACGATGCCGCGTAATTTGAGGTTAGCCTACAGAGTTTGCGGTTCGTTTGGATCTGATACATCTAAAGTATTGAGCTGCGAGTACATAAATAATACGCGCATTTGTATAAATTAGTTAATTCTTGAATGAGTGATTTTTTAATCGCATTCTTTCGTATTAACACGTTTAAAAAAGAAATACCCGTGGAAATGAAGTGTAATTGTTTCTTTCTTTTTTAGCTTTAACGCTGAGCATAAAGATATAAAAAAAGACTGTAATATTGACATAACTAAACTTCCAAGAATATTGCAAGCATAAGAATAAAAATCGCATGATCTGAGACAAGTCAGTTCGAAATAATTCTTGCCTCCCAGCGGTATAGCGCCCCATATACCGGAGCGTCTTGCGGCCTATCTTCGCGCTCGGGTAATAAACCAGCGGCGTCGGCTGGGGGGCGCCGTGGTAAGATCGAAATAATACAGCCACGCAACAGCGCTGGTCCTCGATTTCGGGCTCTCTCCGACGCCCGAAGTTTATGGGCGCTGCGTGGAAACCATTGTCCTTCTAGGTCTATCTCATCGAGCGGCGCGCTGCAATGTCGAGGGAAATAATCCTGGGCGGTGTGTGCTCTTCAAGGTTATCGCGGTGGGGCGCGCGAACTCGCCCTTTTAGTTTCATTACGCGATAGAGAAGCTTCTATATACTGATGCTTCTCCCCCACTGGTCTGTACTCGTAAATTTTAATGTAATATTCGGCTTGGCTATATGGAACTGGAATTTAACGATTATGCTGGGCAAACTATTTACGCAAGAATTCGTTAGTTTTGCCGCGATTGGGCTTTTACATTTATCACGATTAATACTATTTGACCATGTTTGTATATTACTCGAGCCTCTCGTAACATTCTTTATTGTGTTGTAAAATGTAAATAAAGTACTCAAACTGAAATGGTATAATGCATAAAGTATTTATCTTAATATCCGCGCCAATAAATAACAAGACCGAATAGATGTTATACATTTATTATTTTTCATTAAATGTTTAAATAATATGCATTTTACATTCAACGGTGAAGTACGAAAATTCATTTTACTCTGGTATTTTATATGACTAGCAGCGGCAGCAGCAGCAGCAGCAGCAGCAGCAGTAGCGCTGAATAGAGTACGCGAAATATGAATTCACTCTCGCCGAAACAATAACGCGAGGGAGGGAGAGTCGTATAGAGCGACATCGCAGTGAAAACGCTGTTCGCGTCAGCGCGGGGCGAGGCAACAAAAAAAGATAAAAGTATTTGTACGTATTCTGTCAGTCAGGGTGAAAAATGTTCCTCGGCGTCGCCTCGTGTGCGCGCTCTGTCTCTTGTTTCGCCGTGTCCGCGAGCCTTTTCCCCGAGATAAAACCCGAAGAAAAAGCGTAGCTCGCGCGCGTGCCGAGCGTGTAAGAATGCAGGGAAAAAATACCGAGGGCAGAGAAAAGACGTTAGCGCTCGCGTGGCCTGTTGCGGGGAGAGGAGTTTTGAGGCGCGGCAGAGGCAGACAAAGCTCCGGCGCACGGGGACGATTTAGGTCAGGCAGTGCGCGGGCTTTAAATAAAATGCATCGTTGGTCTAGCGCTTTTTCTGCAATTGAAAATTAACATTTATATTATTTTTTAATATAATTATAATCTACAAAGGTTAGGAGGCTTGATGCTTTATGTCTGGTTTTAGGTGGAAATCACTTCTAGCGGGCTCTTCGGTATACGGCGTATGATAAAATTTGACGAGCGCCAACCAGCAGTTTCAATTTATTCTCCGCAACGATACTCGTCTTTATAGCCATAGTTAGTCTTCGCTCCGATCCTTTCGCCAGCGAGAATAAGAGCGACGATGGCGTCGTTCTGATAATTTAATTACAGATAGAGCTTATAAAATTCCGCAATATTGTTTACGATAACTCTGGCGGTATAAGTACCGCAACCTACGCAAAAAGTTTATGTTTATATAAAAAATTTATAAAAATGCATCTAACTGTACGAGTTTTGGTTGTATTAGGTTACGCCTTGCCTAAATCGGCCAGTTTACGTGAAAATAGTGTTTTCCCTTTTTATTGGCACATTAAAGAAAAAGAAATATTTCGATATACATAGGGTAGGAGTCTCTATCAGTGTGGCTGTCCGTATTTGTATGCTTTTTTAGTTAAACAATTCACACAAAAAAGTATGTAGAGATGATTAAATGAAATAATTTATATAGTAAAATTAAAGTATTCCTTCATATTGAAAAAAAAGAAATGGTATTTCAAGACTTTTAAAGCATAGTTTATACGTATAAAAAAAATCATCTTCCGATATCGTGTTCTCTTATGAAAAACTCTTAGAAATCCTGACTTTTTCTAAGTGAATAAATAGTTTAGTAGAACTATTTACTTCCAATAAAGTGTATATTATGCAATAAAAATAGTTTATTTAGCAATACATCAGTAAAATAAGTATATTTAAAACCTTTTCTTTATTTTATAAGTGAATCCACTACTAGGGTCAAATTTCAAGACTTGTCCGTATGTGGATGTCGTCATGCCCTCCTTAGCTATCGCGAACCTAACCTTCTTTTAGCCTGAAGACTACATCTTTGATTAAAATTGGTCATGAAACCTAAAATATTTATCACCCTACCCCTTCTTATTGAAACATTTAAAATTAACCAGAAAATAAATTTCTACTACTTCACCTTTTTCAAAATTAAGAAGAACCCTATCATATTATTCTCTTAATAATTTCACATTACTGCGGGGCTCACACATATAAGGACAGGCACACACATCGATCGGGGAGCCACAAATACACTCAGTGAGAGCTGCGGGCACAAAAATAGGGACAAAATCATTATTTTTTATTTTACTTATATCTATATTAAATATATTTGTATTCATATAAATAATAATCCCACAAGCAAAAGAAAGAGTCTAACTATTTTTTTATGTATTCACATAACAATCAACATTTTAAGCTCTGAAAGACTCATGTACAGTGATTTGCAAGTTTGTGATAGTCACTTAATATAATAATCACTTAATTTTAGTACTATTTTTTGGATGTTAGCTCAGTTATCGCAGATTTTACATAATTCAATTGAATAATAATGAAACATCTGATTAATGGTGTAAAGTAATTATAAATATTTCCCTTTTTGAAAATCTGCCGCGCTCAGTTTCTGAAAAAACAAATTTCAGAAATACTGGACTAATTAAAGTAAATCTTATTTTTTTCAGTATTTGACTATAATAAGGCTTGCTCGTCAAAATGATATGATTTAAGCATGTTATGGCTATACAGTTCCTACCAAAAGTTAGTTTTTAGCGTTAAAACTAACAAAAATTGAGAAAGTTTCATTATTTTATCAAATTCTTTCAAATATTATGTACTATGCTTTGTTATGCAATAATAAAATAGTATATTATGACACTGGTGTGGGAGGTGATTTTCTACTTTGCTCGAGGTTTTTCGCACGAGCGAAGCGAGTGAGAAAATCGAGCAAGGTAAAAAAACACCTCCCACAATAGTTTCATTAAAGCTTTTAATATTCGAATTGCATTTTCGCACAAACTTATTAAACGGAAAAATCATTAACTATTCTTAATAATTATTCATCATAGTTTTAACGCTAAAAACTAACTTTTGGTGAGAACTGTATAGCCATCCTTAATACGAAATACTCCTATAAATAATTCAAGATGATATCAAAAGGCTTTAAAATAATTTATGACGCCTATATAATCTTTTCTTTTATATCCATATAAGTAATTAAATATATTTTTAATTAAGCTCTCTAAATGAGGTAGACTAGAGAAAATGTAAAGAGGCGTGCTGAAATATATGGCTAATTTAACTTTACTTATCTAATTTAGAACTATAAATTTAGAAAGTGAAATAACACTTATTTTTATATGCAGAAATGACAATAATAACACGTCATTTTATCATAAAATTTCATAATTCTACTGTGAATTTTAAAAATTATTCCAAAATATTATTACACAATTATAAGATGTCATTTATAGAATCTTTTTTTTCTCTTGATTTTAGGTTCCCAATATGACGCTCTTTTCTCCAAACGAAACCTTGCCAATCCTACAGGTGAGTTTTCTTTATTTAATGTATGAAACCATTGTTTTTCACTGTAAAGAATCTTCTTCCACTTTTAAACTTTCATATTTGCAACAACATGTTCAAACATGTAGGCCACGTAATATTTTAAAAGTCACATTGAAGGGACATTACAGAAATAAAACTTGCAACACAATAAAACGCGGATGAAAGTTCAGTACATTGTAACTCTTAGTGGAGACTGGAGCTATTTTATTTTTAAAAGATAAAAGTCCAATTAAACGTACACTTGTGTGCTTTTTATCCATTGTATTTGTGTTGAGAGTAAAAAGTTTATTCCTAATTCATTATCTTAAAATTTTTAAATTACGTGAAAAAATAAACAAAAGTATTATGTGACAGTTACGAATTCCGCATAGCGAATCTCCAATATCATACGTCTTTTCTCATGAACATCACGTATCGATGATTTATAAGGGGAAAAAATTGTGCCTCAAAAGAAAGTGTTTCCCCCAATGGATTAAAAAAAAAACTCACGGGCCATAAATTTGAAAAAGACAGGGATTGCAAAAGAAGATATGAGACTGCCACGAGTGAGATATCGATAAGAAAGCCTCTGCTACCTGCGCCACCGCCACTGCCGCCACGAAAGTACGTAAACGTTAGCGATTCAGCGTCGCGGCGCGAACACGGAACTATATCCATACCAGGCCATCACCATTGCTGCGGCTTCCCCCCTCCCCCTCCCTCCTTCGCGAGCAAATAGACTCGGGAATTTGTTCTACTGCGAGCAAAGTCACTGCGGCGACTACTTTGCCCCTTCGCCTCTCTGACGCTGCGCGCGCGGAATTGTCTCTGGCGAATGATTGTTCGCTTCTTGTTCAGCCTCTCTCTCTCACTCACCCCCTCTTCCCCTCTATCCTCTTCTTTACTCTGGCACCGCAGCACTTCGCACTATGTAGAGCGGTCCGCTGATAAGGCGCATTGATTCCAGTCCTTTGATAGCGGGGGAGATAGAAGTTGTCGAGGGAGACAGAGGAGGCTGTTTGTCACCGGCTTGAAAGAACAACTCTTCCGAGAAGAGAGACTCTGCTGCACGTCGATTGGGAAATTCATTTTTTTTAGGAGACTTGAAGGAAGATTGTGATCAGAAACATTGGGATTATGTTATAGTGTGCTGTTCATCCTTAGCTAGGTAAAGGCAGGGTAATCTACCTTTGATCAAAAGAATTTCAATGTTTCGATTATTTTCTTTTGAATATAAGAAAATCCGTTCTGTTAATTTGTTTGCCATTTGTAATTTTGTTCTGTTCTTGATTGTAAATATCAAGGCTTGAAATTTCAATTTTAAATCATTTAGATGTATCAGTTATGTTCAAAATGAATTCATATCAGATTAATTTCATGCCTTTTAAAACAATCGATTGTACTCATGAGATACTTCACTTGTTTCTATAGCTCACTTTCCTAGAATATAAGTTGCATAAGAAACTATTCAACTACTAGACTTATCTAGCTTAGTTACAATTATTATTTTAATATTAATATTATTCTTTCTGCGACTTCTATTTATATATACTGTTGATGAAAGTGAACTCCTTTAGAAACATTACTTTCACTGACAGAGTTTCCCACGGGTATTCTGTATCGTGTGATGCCAGAGCAGAGGGAGAGGAGCAGCGGAACGTTTTACAAGGTTGTCTAAGCGAAACCACTAAGTCTAATACTTGTAGTTAGAACTACGTTCGGCGTCTGGGAGTGCGGTGGAGTCCTAGGAAAGCATTTGCACTGCTGTAGAAGATGGAAGTGGAAAATCAGCTAAGTTGAGAGAATAGCCTCGCTGAGAAATGGAGGTGACATTTGTAATTTCAATTATAAATAAATAAATAGTGCCAGTCCCAGTAATGGAATTAAATGATTAGGTGAACAAATAGTAGCCATAGCAGAGCCTCGAATCATCTCGTGTCATACTTTCATACAAATTCGATCGTGCAGCTAAGCTAGGATGAAATAACTTTCCGTCAAAACACAAAGACGCGTACTTTTCCGGAAACAAATACACAATAATTATTTCTATGTCCCACTAACTAATTCTTAGATGTTGTGGCGGAGCTGCAAAAGTAATTTACAAAAACTTTTTCTTTGATATCATACTTGGACTGTAAAAAAAAGTTGCATTACTTAGATCTCAAACTTGCACCGCAAGGTATAGTCTTTTAGATTGTACTTGCAAAGGGTAGGTTCAACTTTCTTTAAAACTATGGCCCACAGCTTAGTGTTTGTGGAAACGGAATTTCTAGTTCATATTATGCGTTCTACGTAATTGCTCTTCTACCCAGTCGAATCAATAGGTAAACATACGCATTAGACTTTCCTTAAGAACTCCAAGGAGCATCTCCGGCAACAGTCTGAAAAGCAACATAACATTCCTAGTATTTCACCTTGCATTCTGAAAAAAATGTACAACAACTATTATGCACGCTCTTCCTGCTACACCGCGCACGCATTACGACTCTTGGTGTACGAGCAAAATTCAAAATACCCACCGTAAAAAGACGGAAATCCCTCTCACGTATAACAGGCATCTCGCTCCCGCACATTGAGGCGCGCGCGTGTGCGCGCACAAAACCGTGAATATTCGATATCTGCCGTCTGAAAGTTGACGCTTTACAGCGCAGCGGGAAAAGTTTTTACAACGCGGCCGTTGGTAAAAAGACGAAAAGTTGTTTTCCCGCGCGAATGGAAACTCGCCCCGTAATGCTCTATCCCCGTGGGACGAGTTTCCTGTAGGGGTGGCAGCAATATAGCGCTGGATTCGCGCGCAGCCTTCTTCATAATCGGCCGCGCGTAAGTAGTGGGGGGGAAAGTATATAGTGCACGTGCGTGTGGACGCAATCTTCTTAGCCCTCCACGTGCGCGCTTAGCGCGCCACGTCCATTTTCTTGACCTTCTTATTTTTCTCCTGTGGATCTTGGCCTGTCCTGGGACGAACGTACGCTTTATCTTCGGGCTTCGCGCGGATCGTTTGTTAAAGTCGGAAAGTGCATTAAGTTTTGATAACCAAGCGGCGACGGGTTAATTGCTGCTGGGAGTTGCTGAATTATACAGGGATGAAGTGTTCATAGTGGTAACAGACAAGCAGGAATGAAAGTAATATTATAATTTTCTAACTAGACCCCGCTTTATAATGCTCTATTAAGTCACAATAATGCACTTAATTTCTGTAATAGTTGGCAAATGTTATATCAGTCATCATTGCGTGATCAGTTGAGCAATCCAGTAAACGTTCAATGTGTTTTCATCTAGGAAATTGCAGCGCGATCGATAAATAAACCTTGATTCTATTTTCATTTGTAAAATTACTGATGTAAGACTAATTAATGTTGTTATTGTTGTTCCTGATACAGGAAAAAGCAATTATGCTCTTTATGCAAATTCAGAGGGAAAAGAAAGACGGATACCGGAATTGGAACAAATGAAAGATTTAAAATCAAGCAGTGCCATAGTGCAGTGTACGTCTTTCCCCCGCTCCACCCGCCTTTAATTTGCTGTTTCTCCACACTACACTGTTACATATGCATAAGTGCAAGCTGTAAGAGTGGAGAAAATAAAGGATCGGCAGTGGAGGGGGAGGTGAGTGCAAAAAAGTGTTGCGTGTGTTTGTACAATTTCATGTATATTTATGGGCAGTAGGACGCAAATGTATACGTGCATGCATATGGAATATTCCGTTTCGAGATATTGTTTCGCAAAAAAAAAAAATAGATCTACGGTAGAGTACTCGATACGTTTTGAACTTGATGTAACTGAAAAAAGGTATCTTAATAAAGTGAATGCTTTTGTTTAATTCTTTAAATAAATGTCTCCAGAAAGGTTTAAAAATGCAAGTGTTTAATTTGTTTACACAACAATTTTTTTTTTTTAGAAAACAATAACCAAGAAACGAATGAGTCACCCATTAATCTCTATTTTCGCATCGAGCCGATCGATCATGATTCCCGAAGCATTCAGCG
>JAPYZP010006597.1:0-13057 GCA_030522985.1 Torymus sinensis
ACCATCAAAACGAAACATCAAGGACAATATAAATATATCACAACTATACCTAAGTCTAATCTAAGAGACAGAGCCTCGGTTGCTGTGTTCTACCGGAATATATTTAAATTAACAATGCAATTTTTTACCGAAATACAAGAAAAATTTGTAAGGGCGATGTTTTCGGATTCAATCTACGCGTAATCAATTGCGGATGACCGTCGACGGGCAAACGTATATAGTAGTCGATAAGTGTTTATACGAAAGAGAGAATGCTAGAGAGACAGAGAGAGAAAATACACATCAGACCCAATATTGTATTATTGAATCTCCCGATTCGTATATAATGACGTGAAAAAGAAATCCAAGCAGGTACCCGAGACTTTCGCCGTAAATGTTTTTGGTAAACGAAAATGCCAACTATATCCATTTAAATAAACGAAGAATAATAATATACTCTTGGATGACTGTAACCGTGTACTATAATTGTCTATTAACGTATAACGATATAATTTTATTTTTTTCCGAGCATCGTTCGGGTACCCCTCGAATCCCTGAAATCCTGCCTGTACGCGGTATAATAACAACTAAACAAAACTACACAATTAATATAGAAAACAGCAGATAGTTTTATGATACTTGTAAGTAATAACGAAAAAGCATCAAATGCACATCGTGTCAAACCGAAGGCATCGCGAGTGTCGACCCGATCGATTCTCGGAGAAAAAAAGGGGAAAAGGTCTTCTCTCGTGTATTATTACGTACTGTAAACACATAACGCGCTCGCGCGTGCGCGCACCTATGTGTATTTTATGAATACACATATATAGATACATAACCCACTGCCGGCGCATCGTTATACACCCGCGAAATAGAAGAATGAACGCGACAGCGCGCAAAGAAGCTCTATTATGAACGCAACGGTATATACATACAGCCGAGGAGTAAGAGGGGAGATATCGGGGGGGGAGATATAGAGAGACGCCGGCACGACCGCGCGACGCGTCGTTATTTTTCCGATAAAGGATTATACGTATATAGTATCGATAAGGACGAGTAAAGCATACGAATTCTAAAGCCGATAGCTGTAGAGACACACACGCGGCCGCGACGCCGAACGGGCGGCAGCCAGCAGCGCGCCATATGTATACCCTGGCTCTGCTACGTTCGATACCGCGCACCTCGTTTTACGTAGTTCGTACGTATATATTCGTCGATTTTTATGTGCGCGAGTGCACGTGTGCGTGTGTGCGTGTGTATACATATATAATGTATAAAAAGCTTATTTAAGGGCGTCCGTCGGATATAACGCGACTATACGCGAAGCTGCGACGACGAAGACGACGGCGAAGCTCGCGCGGCGTTGCTGAGGATTTGACGATGGGTTTTGTATTTCGTGAGTGGCACGGTATATATCGATGATAGCTTAGGTATACAGAAAACAGGGTTTTTTAAGGTACTTAAAGTCGCTGGAGGATGGCCGTACTACCGGTTACACACGGAGAGAAGAAAATCTTTACATTATATAGGAACGTCATTAACTATACAAACGAACGAACGTTTGGATACGGACAAAAATATTTCCTGATAGTTAAGAAACTATGTCTTTGAAATTTGAATTTCTTAATTGTTAAGGAATATTACTTAATTATTAAGAAGTATTGTTGACTATTAAGAAATATCAGGATTTTTTAGTTAGAAAACCATATACTTGTAATGTAAAGATTTTCTTTTCTCTGTGCGTGTAAAGAGGACGCATTTTTTACTAGAAAGTATAATTATATAAACCGCGCGTTTTGCAGTACACGGCAGTGTTTTGTAAATCCTAAAAAAAACGAAAGAAAGGAATAAACTTAAAAGAAAACCTAATAAAAAGTGACTATAAATAGTAACAAGAGAACCACTTAAAGACGAGCTAATCTGAAAAAAACGCCGTAATCTCCGTGCAGTCTATCTCGTGATAACACGACGAACGAGCGAGCTAACTCCGCTCGCTAACCGCGCGTGTGAGAGAGAAAGAGCGCGCAAAAGCCAAGTGCCTGGCGAGTGCGCGTGTCACCTCGACAGCCGTTAAACCGAGTCGTCGTCGTCGTCGAGATATATATATGTCGAGATGTATATGTGTATATATATACACACACACATGTATGTAACTACTCTCAGCTTCGCGGAAAGTAATCCGCCCGCAGGGGAAGTAGTGTATACACACACGCGCGCGCGCGCTCGCGCATATACCCACACACACACACACATATATATATACACTATATACACAGATAGAAAGGGAGCGGCGAACCCGCGCCCCGCAGTAGTAAACGTAAAGATAATAATAATAATAGCTCGTAGCGTAATAAACGGCCGGTAACAATAAAGATTAACAATAATAATAGAGAAAGAGAGGGAGTGAGTCCGCCGTCGTGTAAATATAGTGGAAGAGAGGTGAGTTAAGGCCCGTGGCAGAGAACGCGTAAATTGTTGCGGTGTTATTAGGACCGGCAGGACACGGAGAGAACGAATCGCGTCCGCACTGTAGGGGGATGAATTTCTTTCGGCGGAGTTGTTTGTGTTGGCGAGGATGTGTTGATTCGGGCTGTAGGATATATATATGTTATTTGACGCGAGAGTACTGTATCCAATATTACGTGTTTGTCTAGGTTGTAAGGTGCGCAAAAGTACTTAAGTAGTGCGTTTTTATGATGTTCCAGGTAAACAATATATTCGATTTGATGTTCACCCTTGTTTCGTATGTATATGAGGCAATACAAAAAAATACGTACTGCATAACAATGAAATTGTTTTCAGTTGAACTGTACCAGTTGACTGAGAATATATCACTTGTAAAGAGTAACACTCGTAAGTAGTAACGGACGGCTGTCTGATACCACTTGCTACTATATACTTCTTACTTCAAAAAGTTTACAAAAATGATTTGCGAAACAATCAGTCGACATCAAAATCAGTTATAATTATTCTCAATGATTAGATTGTGTGCCAACAAATTATTTGAAAGGATAGTTTTTTGTATCTTTATACTTAGCTTCTCTTGTGTCTCGCCCATGAAACTCAAAACGTATACGAAACTCGTAACTATAATGCAAGATATATAGAATTAAGGATAAATTCAATAAAATACAGAGTAAAGTTTTTCCATATGTGCAGTCTCAATCCAATAGAATACGGTTTCTCGTAATTAACTTAAGAATTAATTTATTGCCTCGAACTTATTTAAAACCTAATCAACAATTTTACATGTACATTACACATTACGTTATACGTCTTCGTATAACTCGTATATAGCAACGCAAAACTTACACTCTACGGAACAAACAAACTAGTTAATTTAACCTTATGTTGTGAAAGCTCTCTTTCTTCGAACATTTCCAAACTCGTACAATAATTTTTCCGGAAGTCTCTCTTCGAAGAACTCGCTAGGAACGTGGAAAGAGAAAAGAACGCGCACATTATTTTTCACTTTGCGGGAAGACTGTTGGCGAGCGAAAAATAAAATTAAAGAAGAAACGCAAGGGCGGGGAAAACCAGAGAAGTTTTCATAAAGAAAAACCTCAAAATGATACGAGCAGCTGGCATCACCTGAAAATTAACAGATCCTCTTCTTCTTTATCTCGTAACAACGGCTAACGAGACTTTCATTTTGCGCTCAAATCACTCGATAGGCGTATTTTTTTTTCAAATACCTTCAATTATTTTCGATTATAACTGATAAATAACATTACTGCAGATTCAAGTGAAGCCAGTGTCCGAATCGAACATTATGAAACGGTCCGTCGAACTTTGGGCAATGTGGCATAGATAAGTAGGCAGTTGTAAATAACGTGTAAATAATACCATAAATTGGTATTTTCTCCAAATAGAAAACTTTAGTTAATGGGAACGAAGAGGAAAGAAAGATGCCGAAATTATTGTCACGCGTCGCATCGATTGCGATGTCTCGTCAATGTAAGATGAAAATATTTTTTATGTTTTCACGCATTTTTAATTGTATTGCGCCGACTGTACCTAGTCTGAGTGAAAAATGACCTTTGAAATTCCGAAGTTGTTTGTTTTTTTTTATTATTGATTTGATTTTTGAGGATTCACGGAATAATATTGAATTTTACAACGAATTTCGGATCGTAAATTTTTGGATTGGGGTGCAGACCAATGTGCCCTTCTTTTTTCAAATAAACAGTCATTTTTCACTCCGATTGCATGAGTCTAGCGTGTATATGCATCCTTAAAACGATAGCGAAATTAAAATGACTAATTGCTACGGTGTATAATATTAATCGATAGCAACGGTGGTCGCAATAAGAGTAAAAGATGACAAATTATTAATGTAACAATAGACAATGTAGATAATGCGCTCTACTTATAGATAATTATATATATACATTGTTATAATTATTATTATTGGTAAACTATTGAATTATCATATTCCCAACGATAATCATTATCGTTGCTATTGAAATTCAAAAGAAACAAGGAAAACGATCGCGTTTACACCTACAAACGAGAACGAGAGAGAGAGAGAGAGAGAGAGGGTGTGAGAGAGAGAGAGAGAGAGAGAGAAATCATCTGCCAGCGCATTTTCAAAACATTCGTCGAAGTGTGCGACTCGAAGTGTGCGATATTCAAAGGCTCTGCGATCGACGTCTTATCCGTGCGCACGCGCGCGATGAATATTGTAATTACCGCATTATTACCGCAACCCCATTACCGCATTATTACCGCAACCCCCACAAGTGTATAGTTTGTAAATTGCGCGCGCGCGAAAGGGGCGAAACCGCTGTGTTGATTGTTACGCGCGCCGATCGATCGCGTTGTTTTTTCCATACAGATATACATACATAAACACAGACACAAACACGCATGCACATAACGGAAGAGGAAACAAAAAAAAAAGAAAAGAAAAATACTGTCATTGTAACGCCGTGTAACGATGTACAACGCGCACGCGCCCGCCCCGCGCGGCTATAATTCACACGATGGGGAGGATAAAACGATAGTCGATTAAGGTAAGCAATGAATAATTATGTGATCGTTAGATACGGTTCTTATGTGTAATCGTATAAAGATTTGTTAAATATGTACTATTATTACAAAAAAAAAAAAAAACAAAGAATAAATGACGGGCGTCGATCTATAGGAAATAAGCGAAATGAGAACTTGTTGCTTGGTTTTATAATTATGCTTGAAAAAAGCATTCGAAGAAATAAAAATTGTTGTGGTAGAATATTATTGTCTATACTCAAGTGTTTTCTGTACCTCTCGCCCTCTCTCCCCGCTCCCTTCACGAAACCCGATATCCTTTTTCTTACGAGCCAATGAATTTCTTTTTAAACAGATCAGTTTCAAGTCTTTCTATCTGTTGTATTGGTAAGTAAACGCCTAAGTGAAAAAAATTAACTATTTTATCCTGTATTCAATCCTAAAGCAAATCGTTTAAAGTAAAAGGCCTAAAAGTCCAAATTCTCTGGCTCGTCATGTTGTTTTTTTTTTAATTTTGAAGTTGCAATTTTTGCAACAGTCAACTGGTACTCTAGCTTGTGTGATTTTTGAACCACTGTTGAATGCTGCTGGAAGATTGCTTCAGTCTGAAGATCCAGGAAGATGCCTTCACTTCGTTCAGGGCTACCCAGTGGCCCATCGCCTTCAAACTATCGATGTGCTTATCTCTGAAGCCATTGAACTATTGGGAAAATAGCAAATTTTTAATTCAACATTTATGAACAAGAAATAACATTAATGACTATAATAATATAAACATAATTTAACCTCGTTTAAATCGTGCTCCGTAAATAATAAACTTGTCGACGCCTCGACAAATGCCTTCATAGTCCAATATGATTTGGAGTACCTAAAATTGTTTCAAGTTATTAAATTTATATTAAATTTTTCTGATTTTTAATACTTTTTGTGATAACGGCCTTTATTATTAAAAATTTCCTAAATTATAAATTTTTGTTACCTTTTCACTATTTCCTTCCAATTATCTTGCACGAATCTGCGAGCGGCTTGAGCAGCTGCCGGATTTTTAGCGTATGATCGAAGTATCACTTTAACGTCGTGTTCTTCGTATTTGTTTGTTTCGAGAATTTCATTAAGAACCCTGCAAACGAATTCAAAAGACTTTAATAAGAAACACTACCCCATTTTGTAGTAGGGCCGCATCGAGGTCCTCCAGTATTCTCGCATAATATTCTCGCTCTTTTAAATTGAAATTGCACTTTAATTAAATTTCTGCACTTCTACGACCTAGAGGAAGCTTCGCAATAGTAGACATTTAAACAAGGGCAATCTGACTGCCATTAATATTAATTAATTTAATTTATAGGACTGTAAGACCGATTGAAAAATTCTTATCGGTGAATAGTAAATTACAGTCGACATAAGTAATATTTTTAATTAGTAGACATTTAAGTTTTGTTAAAAACATGTTCAAAATGTGTTTTCAGTCATTTGCCATTTTGGAGTCTAAATACATAATTTTGATAAATGCCTGTACGGATGTACGAATGTAATGTGTGTGTGCGTGAATCGATTAACGTATAAATTCATCATCTCTTCTTTAAATATTTTTCATATAAAAGTTTTATTACTGATGTACATAAATGAATTAGCACAATACATTAGTTTGTAGAAGCCACGCGTTTGTATTTTTAATAATATTTTAACAAAGAAATGAAAATATATATGAGTTTTTGACGCGAGACAAGTTATTATTATAGAATTTAAATAAAATAATTTTGAGAAATCCACGTGCCAATGATTAGGGCAACGGTTATTTGCTTCAGCAATAAATTCCAAAAGGCTAACGATAATCAAAGGCAGATATATATATATCGTTTCTATTAATTTATTCCGTTTGATGTTTGATGTCCCACGAGTCAATCGTATTAATAAATTCGGTAGTTCAATATACCCAACTTCAGCATATTTATACTGACTAAAAAATCCGTACCTCCAACGTCCCTTAACATCCCATTTTTCTCTCCCCATCTCGCTATACTTATTCACCGCCACCCGCTAAGTGCATAGCATTAGCTTCGCATACACACACGCGTGTGTACGCGCTAAAGAAAACACAGCGCATCGGATAAAAGATTCAGGCGCTAAGAGGCGAACGCTCGCGTGTGCGTGGGGACGTATGTGTGCACAGAGACTTACTTCTGCAGGATCCAAGGCGTCTGGAAACATCCGAGAGCCGAGAGTAGTCGATCGCGCTCGTCGTGGTCGCTCGTCTCCTCAGACTTTTGCAGCAGGTAGGTGAGCTCCTCGCGGCCGCCTCGCTGCGCGCCCACGCAGTAGACCGTCTCGCGTACGTGCTTCACCAGCCTGCGGAAAAAGTTTCGCGATTTATAGCTCGAACCACTTACTTTTTGCTCTCTCATCGTCTTTGTGTGTTATACGAGCAGAGCAGACAAAGTATATATATATATATAGAGCTACTGTCTCTAATTCAAATTTCTTACGTGTTCTCGGCCTTGTTCCTAAATATTTCCTCCCACTTGGTCCTGGCCCAGCTCGTGCACTTCTGATGCTCGAACAAACAGGCTAATTGGATTGCCAGCATCACCAGCGGCGATCCCTCATCGATCTTCGGCTCCATCTCGTCGAACAGCGTCGACACGACTTTTCGCATGAACTCCTGTAAGAAGATGTATTGAGCGGTCGGCAATTCATTCAGAGTGGCAATCAACTTTGGGATTAAAGCAATTACGCGGAATGCTCATTGTGGCTTCTCAATATATTATTTTCAGTCGTAAAATATTTATATCCCGAAGCGTATCAGAAATAACGTCTTTATTATAGTACTTGGCAAATACAAGTTGCTGAGTATAGAACCTGTCATAAATTGATTTTTCTTAATAAAACAAAGTGAATAGTAGCTGGAATTTGTCACACTTTCAATAACAATAAACCATAATCCAAACTCATCTGAACTCTTTGCCACTTTATCTCTCACTCCCACGCGTCCACAACGACGTGACTTATACCTGAAAGCTGGAATACGCCGCCGTTTCGTACAGGGCAAAGTCCAGTTGAGCCGCATGTCGAGCAAAGGCGCGCCAGGGCGCGTAGACGCGCTCGCTCGGGCCGAGGTAGCTGAGCAGCTCGAGAGCAGTCTCGTATTTGACGCCACCCTGGCGCGCCAGGCTGAGGGCGTCATCGATGAGGGCGGCGCGCTGCAACGGCGGAAAGTCCCCGTGGCGCTCCTTCAGCGCCCCGCTCAGGGACTTCCATGTCGCGTCGTCATAGTTCACGCGGTAGAATCCTGAGGAGAGAAGGCTAGCTATAGAGGATTGGCGTACGGTGGTTCTTTAGAAGAAAGAACTTTTGATATGTCAAGTAAACAACTTGGATCTTCTGGAATCGGAATTTCATCAATTTCACGATATAAACTGGTTGATTTCAAATAGGCCTTGTTTTTTTAAACGATAAAACCTTTTATTATGTAAATCATAACTTGAAAATATTTATGTGATCAAAATAAGCAAATAGAAATGGTATTAATTCCGATTAAAAAGTTATAAACAATTGATGATATACCGAAGGACAATTAGTTAATATTATCCCTTTTTTAAAGAATTGAATTAAAGATATTTTTTAACAAACCAAAGTTTAAATTAAAGCTTATCCCGCCTATTTTTCGGATTGTTTTCAATTGTTTTGGTAACATAAATATTTCCGAATATAGTCAGGTCATATCTTGAGAAAAAGGTCTTATTAAAAACTGTTCCCGGAAACTTAAGGGATCTCCTTATGTGAACGATTTGTTCAACCCTTAAAATTGGCACGACCATTCGACTCATTCTCCCTACGAACCCGTTCGATTAACATTGATGACGATCCAAGACCCGTTGCCACCCTGCGCAACATTCTCCAGTGTCGTCTCCTCCACGCCTTTAATCCAAGCCTTGCTCGGCGTGCCCCAGCTACCATTCGAGCTGACGTACGTGATGGGCACCCACCACAGTTCGCTGCTCTTCGTCGGGGTCTCCTCCTCCTCGTCATCGGCCGGCGACGCATCAAAGTCGAATCTTTCCTGTTAAAGGATAAAATCACGGAAGTCCCAGGATTATTTTCTACACATATAACCGAGTATAAAACATTTTTCCGCGCTCGTATTCAATCAAAATCTGTCTCCATAAATTACTCCTTCGTCGGCGCGGTTCCGTCCATTCGAATTACTATAAACGACAAAAACATAATTAACATTCCGGCAGATTTGATTGCCGCGCGCTCGCCGCCGCCACGGCTATAAAATCGCGCGCGATTCGTCACGTACGCCCTGACCTATACCGACACGCGCAATTTGTACCGATGAGAAAACACGCGCGCGCCGTTGCTAATCGTCACTCGTCACCGAAAATTTCACATTCTACGCGCTTCTTTGTCCCGTCTTGGTATATGCACAAGCTGTGGCGATGAAGGGGGAAATCGTCGACGACAAGCGATGTTTAGGTATACAGAGGCGATCGAGGAATGTGTATATAAATATATATAAGGCGCAGAAACACGTATTGCGCAACTCGCGCTCGCGATTTGAGACGCTCGCTTGCGCGACCGAATGGCTATTTCCTTTGTCGAATCGTTCACTCTCCCGGCTGATCGAGGAATGTCGACGCTTTAACGGCTTTAGCGTATGTAAAGTGGTTACGCGCGACGCTCGTAAAACGATTGTTTACCTATATCGACCGATGAGAATTTTATATTCTATATATGTTCGTGTTGGAACTGTATTTCCATTTTTTTTAAATCAACATTCAAACGTTTATTTGGAAAAAGACGAACGTCAAGCGCTCCGTACATGTAGACACTATATTCAGAAATTTTTTTGAGTGATTATATTAGCATTTACGTTAGCTATGCTCGTTTTAAAAGTAGGTCAATTGCAGAGACCTACTTACCGACAGTACGGTTTTTACTTAATTAAATAAATTCTCATGATTTTTTTTTTAAAAGACGAACGTCAAGCGCTCCGTATATGTAAATACTATACTCAATTTTTTTTATTTTTATCAATTCTATTATTATTTGCAAAAGATATAGACATTCTAAAATTATGTCGGTAAGCACATCACCTTAAAAACGAATTGTAATAAAGCAAGTGCTGCTATTGCCGCTCATATTATAACAAAGAGATGCTCTAGCTGAACTGGGTCAGACATGCGTATTATGCAGATTTTAATTAAACTATACGGCATGTTAATAAAATTCTTAATTAGCGCGATGTTGAATATATTTGTATAGAAAATTTAATGCGAGCAATTTTCGTGTGGTCTTATTATAACAGCAAATAAATGTGAAAATTAAATTTAGGGAAAATGTATATAATTTTAATTTATTCTCGAGCGTGCATAAATAACAAAGTATATAACCAAAGCTCGTCTCTCACCTGACGTAACGTCACTGTGCCGTTCTCTCGAATCCAGGTAACGTTGATCACCGGATAGCCCGGCTGGCGTGTCCAGCTGCGAAAGGCCTCGTCCAGTCTCGTGGCGTTGCCGTCGGCCGTCGCATTGCCGGCGAGGGCGCGCAGAAAGGTAGCCGAGTCCGCGGTGGCGTAGCCCCTGCGCATAAACGCTTCGCATAGCTTAATCGAGAAATTTTTGATAACAGCCGCGCGCATAAAGAGACAAATCGACTAAACAAACGTCAGCTCTGTGATCTCTATCTCGTGTGTTCCTTTTCGTAAACAACGACTGGTGTCCCGAGGAATAAGGACGTCAGACGCACACTGCATCCGGCAGCTGAGACCCTTAAAAGCGCGGCATTAAAACTTCGTTCGCGTCGGGAAATTTCAACCCCTCCCCACTGCCTATGTACGCACGTATACACTAAACTAAACGTCCTCGCGGCCTTAATGGCCAATTAAACCAGGGCGCGTTACCTTGACGGCGCGCGAGCATTATTCAGAGCAGACGTTTGCCTAGGGAACGGAAAGGAGGCGGACAAAAAGGAGATAGAAGGTATATATAGGTATACATATTATCATCATATATATTCAGAAAGTAGGGGTATATATATATATTAACTGTACACCCACCACCGGCGAAGAAAGTCGGCGTAGCCGGTCCGAAAGGCGGCCTCGCCCAGCGCGTCATGCAACATGCTTATCAGGCATGCACCTACGGGCGAACATACACACAGACGTTACAGACTAGTTAAACAGCCGCTATAGATATATATATATATGTGTGTGTGTGTGTGTGTGTGTATATGCATTTGTAGTGGGGATGTATAAGAGGTAGGCTGTTACTGTAGACCTCGCGGGCATCGTATACGTATATGCACATACATATGTGGATCGACTAATTACGAGGGCTGTTCTCACATGCGCGAGCCTGTGTAATTGTTTTGGTGTGCGACAGGGCTGGTTGTCCCGTTTAAGACAAATTGCGAGCTACGTAACTTATCAGTATTTACAGTTTGAGACGAGAATGTCATAAGTTAGGGCAATATTGTCTTATTTACATTTTTATACTTATAAATTAATAAAATGCCATGCAGAATAAAACAACGTGCTACATCGCAGTTCAAGATCTTTAATGCAATTATGAAAGAAATCGTTACTCATCCAAAGTGCAAAACTTACGTCGTGTCTATATTATATACATTATTAAATATGGGGTCAATAATAATATTTTCTTGTAAATAATAATAAAAATCCGAAGCCATACCCTTTTTGTAGTTCTCGGCTAGGTCAAAGGCCTCGATGCGGTTGCGATCAACTTTGGAGTCGAGAGCTTTGGAAATTTTGTAACCGTCGTTTTCCAGGGCTTCCATCTGAACGTCGACTAGAAATTCACTCGATCCCACGAGGCTCTGGTCAATCTGCACTGTCGAAATAGTGTCTTGTTGCATTGGAAGATAAATGTATGTTTTGCAATAGAATCTATCTCGTCATTTGTTCAATATTTCGTCAGACAACATTTTGTACAAAATAATCTACACCATATACCAAATAATGTATCGTCGAAAATTAATTTTACGAAAATGTTCTTAAAATCATTTTCTTTTTAAGAAATGCGATGTTAAATTTATATTTAATAATCTAATTATCTAATTCTTGCTGCAAAAATGGCTTTTCTGAAAATATAATCCCCAACAAAAGGCAATACAAAGAATTATACCGTTTTTCCAGAACTAAAGCGCTTCACTTTGCAATTGAAATTTCACATCGATCCAATCCGCGCCAGTATATACAGAAACAAAAGCAGAAAACGCAATTTGGCCGTTAAAACTTGCCTTGTCGAGGAGCGTGTGCTGGATATAGATGATCGAGCCCTCGGCGTACCAGGCGTCGGTCCAGTTGCGCGAGTCCACCAGACCGCCCAGCCATTGCTGGCCGACGAGGCCGAGCAGGTTGAGCAGCGCCTTGGCGCGCAGCAGCGGCGTCGAGCCGGCCACAGCGTAAAAAAGCGATTCTCTGAGTAACGAGAGAGAAAATTGGTAGAATACATACGGAGTAACGTGGAATTTCGTATTTAAACGCGAAATATTATTCGCAGCGGGATTTATTGGCAAATTTAATTCAACTGTGCTTTTTAGTTTTGAATGATGTTAAAGTATTGTTAAGGTATAAGTGGTTACGTATAAGAAAATACAATTTTCGTATTTTAGTGACTATTACATTTCTGATCAAGTAACAAATATGTAAAAAGAAAAAAAAACAGTTTAGATGAAACATTATATCGAAGTTTTTGTTATTACGTTGAACGGAATTGGATGAGGTCCAGTAAGTTATTTTCCATTCAATCTAGACTATAATTCTCGACAATTTACTCTCGAGTATCACAAAAGAAAAACCTCCAAAACCAAACTTTCACATATGGAAAAAATAAAACAGCAAAGTCAACTGAATTAGTGAGGTAATAATTCCATTTTTTCCAAAAATTGTAATTCTACATTTCAAAAATGGAGATCCTTCAAAATGGAAATTCTACTTCTCCAGAATGGAGATTCTACATTTCAAAATGGAAATTCGACATTTCAATATGGAAATTCTACCGATATTTTTGAAAGTTAAACGAACTTGCCACTTTATAGTCAAATCAACTGTAGGAAATGTAGA
>JAPYZP010006602.1:0-11810 GCA_030522985.1 Torymus sinensis
CACCATCCTTTAAGAAAAACTTGGCAAGCCCTCGGTCCTCTTTCGACCGACGCATCCTCTCTCCCTCCTCGCGAGAGCAGCCGCTGGGAGATCAGTGCAGCTTTTATTTCCCCCGGATTCCGGCGATTTTACGCGGCAATAAAAAAAACGCCCCGAGCGATAAATCGAGCGAGCGAGCCGGGGCTCGCGGGAGAAATGTCCTACGGTACCTGAATTTCGACAGGAGGACCTGTCGGCGCGGCTGGGTTCTCGAAGTTCGGGTACACAGTGAAGTGGGGATCGATGGCGCGAGGTGGGTGAATTTGGAGTTGTAATTCTAAGTATCTGTTTATTCTTTTAAACTGGGAGGAAGAATTAAAAAAAATCTGAAAATAAGGATTACATAAAACCATATCAATGAAAAATTAATTAGTAGATAGTAGAGTTGGAGTATGATTAGAAGTACATGAAAGCTGTAACTGTACCTAAGTTTAATTCATGACTATTACTCGAACCCAGCATGTATATACTTAAATTTAACAGTCCGTTCGAAAAAGGAATACCCTCGCGCTCTTCAACCTGGCATTTAAATCAGGAACCGAAGAAAGCCTTTAGAAGAAAAAAATAAACTCTCCCTCGGAGGCTCAAATTTAAATCTACGCTGCAGCCCCCCCGGCCTACACAAATGTTTTATTACACCGTCCATGCCGCTCTGCATTTTTATTACGCCGACAATAAACATCAATCAATCAATCCTCCCAAGCTTTTTTCGTTCGCGGCTCCGTCTCGGTTTACGTCCTCCAGGAGAGGCGGCGAGAGCTTTCTCAGGGGCCGCGCACGTTCGGGGCTACTGTTTTATGGCCCCGGGGCGGTTGCGGTCGAAGCAAAAATAAAGGAAATGAAAAGCCGTTCGCGTATATACGCGGATTGTATGCATCTTGTATATAGGCTAGGCCGGAAGGGAAGAAGAGCACGATTGCATTTTTCATTTGTCGACGAACGACGAGTGTGTAGGTAGTAAGGTAAAGTGCTGAACGAATATTTTTCTCGCGGTTTGGGCGAATTCTAAAATCGTTTACTTTGCGGAGGCGAAATGTAATTTTTAGGTTGGCTACGTGGAATCTGTGCGAGATAGGATGCGTCTGCGGGGGCTTGACTGTGGGTGCTTCTCGTTCAATAATATTCAATTTCCTACGAAGTGAAATTCGAAGTGTAATGGTATTCGAAGAATTGAAAGATGAGTTTTATTATGAAAAAACTTTCGCGTTAATTTAATTTTTAATTATGAAGAAATCTCAAGTTGAAAAGATTTTAAAATTAAAGTTTACGATTCAAGTGTATAATATGTGTAAAGATAATTTAAACTGATGAAAGGTTTAAGCGTGCACAGAGTCTATTTAAAGCTCTGGACTAATTTTAACATCATCAATATTTCACATTGAATAATGGATTAAAAATAAATGTCGTACAGAATAAATTAAACTGGATACATAAATGGAGCTCGTTAAACAGAAATTTATGCAAACGAATCAAAATATCACATTCAATATTTTACATTAGAATAGCTATAAAAATATGTATTATGCCGTGTACGAATATAAATCACCATTATATGTGTTAAACATTTCATATTTACAGAACACAATGGTTGACCCTATGAAGTATTTTTCTTATTTTTTTTATTGATTTTTAGCATCGGTTAGATAATAATTTTATTTGCTGTAATTAAAGTTAAAATGTTTTTCACTAGATGGTTATCAATTAAATTTACGATGTTATCTGATATATCATCATAAATTTTGATGAGCCAAATAAGAGAAAGAATTGAAAATAAATATCTGGATCAATATAGATGCACAGAAAAAAAAACTTTTTTTTCCATCTACAGCCATTATCACTTTCAAATCACATTAAAAATACAGGACGTGTACCACTTTCACTACAAAATTATATTCTTCTAATCTTCATCTTAGTTCCTTCGATTCGATAACTCGTAAATTTATGCACGATTAGTCGCGATATAAAGGTACAGGAGTAAAGCAAGTTAATTATATGTATTACGCAATAAAATTGCAGCCTGCGTGTAATTTCGTTTTTCCGATAAAGACAGATAAGGCAGGGAGAAAAGAAAAGGGAGAAAGAGAGAGAGAGAAATAGTAGCCGTTTTTCACGCGCGCCACTAAAGGAAAAATAAATCAAAGTAAATAGCAGTCTGTGTTTTAGAAAATTCAAATGCTACGCGAACGTGAAAAATGTTGCGCTTTATTGACGCACTTTTAAGAATTTATTCGCGTATTCGCGCTGCGATAAGGAATAAGCCATTATGTTTCTTCTTCACATTGAAATAACTTATGAAGCAGATAAATATGTTATGAACTTTCGAAATTTTCAGGTGTCTTTTTTACATTATTTCCATTTTAGTTCTGCGATCGAATGGAAATAGAAATGTCAGATTAACACCATTTTAGCCTAAAATGGAAAATGAATCATACATTTGCATTCCGTATTTGCGAAATTATATGTAAACAGTGGGTTTGAGAACATATTGTATTTTATTGTAATATTTGTGATTTACGTCTTACCTAATATTGATTCTAACTACTGACACGATCACCTACGAATCCACTGTTACACAATTACACAAACGTAAATTATTATCCCTACAGGTATACCTATATGAGAAAACGCAGAAAAGACTTGACTTTAAAAGACCATCCATTGTAAAACGACGCAGCAGAGAAAAATTAAAGCACGTTCAAGCTCCGTCTCAAAGGACAGGCCACGTCTTCCGCCCCCCCCCCCCTCTCTCTGTCTATCCGACAAGGCGACGACGGGAACACTGATCGCCGTAATGCGCGTCAATTTCCAGTGCATTAACCAGCCTTCGGAGCTTCGCCGCCGGCGACGAGTATATACCTACAGCCACCTACCTACGCGCACGCTCGAGCGATCGAAGGAGCAAATACACACACAGACACAGGAGAGTAGTACGCCCGCGCGCGCGTATGGCTATATCTCGCCGCTCTGCGCATATTTAACGACGCGATGCGTGCGAGCACGTATACATATGCGTATGGCTGCTCTCTATACGTGCGTCTTCGAGTGAGTTGGGAGTAGGCGGGGGTGGGATGCAATTGAAGATTCCGTGTGAATTGGAGTGCATGTTGGCGAGGATGGGCTGGACCGATAGAGTGAAATTAAATGGATACGGGGTGAGCAAATATTAGGGCGGGAATGGAGAAAACGTTAGGGGAGAAATTGATTCTTTGACTGTGAGTAGGAGAGTTTTGGAGAAATTGATTGAATGGCAACGCGAGATCCAAAACTCATTTCTTATATATTTGGTACATTATTGAAAAAAATGAAAATAATATATCGTGGGATTTTGTATTCATGTAAAATTGTTTTTCCGTTGATGGACATGTATAAAAAGGGTAAAAGAAATGTGGTTTCGCATTTATTTTCATTTTTGAAATTCATATACAAGTCAAAAGACATATATAGCATTGCCAGGCCTACATAATAAGGCTAGTTATATCAAATACGTAATTTCGGGAAATCCATTTTAATCATATAAACATTGAATTTCGGAGAAACAGAAACGTGATATTAATTCAGTTTCTCTTTGTAACGTAACGCACGAAGTATTTGCAATTGCATCGAATTCGTAGAAAACTCCGAATTCTCCCTGTAATATTTCTAAAATAAAGTTACCGAAATAATATATTACACTGAAATTTCGACACTACCTTCCCAACGTATAATCCAACATTGTCAAAACCAAAACTTCGCGTCCCCCACGCAAAACCAAATCCTTGATCCGCGTGTCATCGACACCTCTCTCTCTCTCTCCACCCTCGCAGCTAATTCGCATTCCCCGCGGCTTGCACCTGCTCCATTGCCGCTCGATATCAAGGCACTACCGCGCGCTCGCGAACAGTCCGTCGACCTCAGTATGACCGTGGAGCGTTACAAGAACGACGGCAGAGGCGCTGGAAAATATATATAATAAATGTTATCTGCCGCCGCTGCTGCTGCTGCTGCTGCTGCTCAGAGGAGGGGGGAGATGATGGATTGATGGGTTTGGAGTGGAGGGCGACGGCGCTCGTTATGGGACGTAAGTGTGCGGAGATTAGCGTCGCGAATTCAGCGTTTAGATTTGTTCGCGAAAATGGAAAATTGATAAAAAGGGTGGAGGGTGGTGGTGGTGGTTGATATGGTTGTGATTGGAAAGTTTGCAGAGAATATTGGGTTATATAAGGTGATGAGGCCTGGTGCTGCTAGAGATAGGAGTAAATTGATTTTACGTATACATATATGACGTGCTGTAATGAATGATATGGAGTTTAGGATGGGAGTAATGATAGACAGTTGTAATAACGAACTGGAATTTCCGTTCGTTTTCAGATGGGTCAGAAATGAATAATTATTGTGATGAGCAAAATGTAGCGGAATGTAACAGTAACGATATATCATTAAATAATTATACATTTATCTGATTGTTGTTTCGTTTTATGACCAAACGATTTTTTTTCTTTTTGTACACGGTTATAAATTTTGTGTAAAATATGAATCCTGTGTAATTTCAATTTTATGTAAAATTTCTCGTGTAAAATTTTTAATTTACACAAATTTTGTGTAAAATGTACACAAGCCTGTGTAAATCCTGGACTCCCGCATCTATCTCATTCAATCGGGGCTTTACGACTCGCTCGGCACTACATGACCAATACACCGTCGGAATTAAAGATTAAGCCCGAAACGATATACAAAAAGATCGAAACCCGAGGCATAAAACACAAGCCCCAGCCCAGCTGCCACCAGCGGAAAAATGCTGATTCCCTCATTTGATTTAGGCGCATCAGCCGTTTCGCCGATACCCCAGGGGACTTTCCTCCTCGAGAGAGGAGGGTCGACATCCCCGAGACATGGCATAATAAAAGTATCGTATAGCGCGCGTGGGTCAAAATTCTCTCTCTACCTCCGACAGAAAAAGAAAAGACTCGGCGTAGCGTAACGAAGGACCGGCGCCCCCCCCCCATGTAATTGGACTCTTTTATAAACGTCCCCCCGCGTACTCACGCGTTTAGATGCCGCGGGCGAACAATGGTGTATACGCGAATGCCACGAGAGAGAGAGCTGCGGAACGCGAATAGCCGAACGCAGCATCCCCGGGATTCCGCGAATACGTCACGCGCTTGCTGCGTACGTGCGGAATTGTGTATATGTACGCGGTACGCGTGTACGTACATGTGGATATTAATCGCCGGGCGCAAGACGTCTGTGCGCAGATTGCGAAATTTTTCGGGTAGACGTGTGCGAGATGAATGGGGAATGAGGCGGGGACTTTATGACGAATGTGTTTTTTTTTGAGAGGGCTTCGTGTTTCTATATTCGGAAAGAAAAATGTTTGGTTTCGTGAGATTAATTTTTTTCGAGGTGGGCTGGTGTTTGCTTGTGGTTATTAGCAGAGGGATGTGTGGTGGGGTGGATATGGAAGTGACCTTGAAGGGAGCATGCTCTGCGGCTTTTAGTACGTGAGTTACTTGAACTGGATTATACCTAACACTATGGTAATTGCGTTATTAGTACATTCAGAAAGAGATATCTGTATATCAAATAATCATCTGATCATTATATACACAGTTTTCTGAGCTCTAAAAAGAACAGTATATATATAATTCGCAAGAAAGTAAGACGCATATACAATCCCATTACCAGCGAACTATCAAATAACCAATATAGCGCTGTATCGCGATCGCGAAAGCGTATTTCTATCTCATTAGAGCACACACACACATATATGCTATATAGCCATCGATCCTATAATGAGATTGTAATCGGACAGAATGACCGGCACATCAGAGACAAGGACCAAGGATGGATAATTTGCGGCTAAATCCAATCTGGCTGAAATCGCGTTTATGTGGGCAAGCTATTATTCGACATTACAACTTCCAGGCCTGGCTCTACTTTCTGAATTGCATCTAGGATCGATCGCCGCGCGCCGGCGAGATATGATACAGAGAGCGCGCATGCTGTTTATACACTATGCCAGATTTGCACATCGCTGCAGCTTTCCAGCCTGCACAGCTCGCGTGTTCTTTTATTAAAGCAGATATTTCTTTCTGACTCGGGCGCGCGCGCGCGCGCCGGCCGCTTATTCTTTTATTAAAGAAGATCTTTCTTCCTCCCGCGCGCGTAAAGCTTCTTCCATGCACCTTTTTACCGGAGCTGCATTTGCTTCTGCAAATTTAGCGATTCATGAGCTTTCCCCGCTCTCTCGCCCGTCGTCCCATTCCATTCCACTTTACATTAATTTTTGAGGTAGTTACGGCGATTTGCGACCTACATTCTGAGCCGACTCACTCTCTCAACTATAATAATACTATTACAGCGTCGTAAAAGTGCATCTCCGAGTAAAATGGCATTATGGTTTTTTTTCTCTCTTCGGAGAGAAAAAAATTTTCAAAAATTCAACTAATATTCGCTCTCCGCGTATACGTCAAAGAGCGCACGTTTTTCAGACGAGAGGAAAGGTCGCGCGGAGAGGTTTAGCAGGGCGAAGCGCGCAGCGAATCGTCTTGTTTACGAACGGGGAGTAAAAACGTCGAGAGAAGAAGGCGCTCTCCGAAAGAACAGCGGCGACGGCGAGCTCTAAGCTCGAGAATCAGAAAAACCGGAGCCCACTGTTTTCCCCGGGGGACGCGGCAAGAACTTCAAATGAATATCTTAAAGGCTCCCTCTCGCTGGTTATCACGAGGCGAAATGCTAACGCTGTTGTTGAATTATAAAACGGGAGAGCGCGCTCGTTGCGCGCGCTTTTAAGCAAATTTTTCGTTATATATCAATTTGTACGTTGCCGCGTAATTCAACTTGGTTTTTGGTCATCACGGGTCAAAACATCACGGGTAGAAGTGTCATAATGGTATTCGCGCGAGCCATCAATAAGGACGAAACATTCCAAGTTCGTCTGCCGACGCGCGGAACGTGCCGAAGATTAACTATATGCATCCATCAAGTGCTATCAAATTCAACAGTATAGCTGAACTTGTGTCATAAACGAATGAACCGCATCTAAATCAGCCGAAAGTTTCGACAATAATGGTCTCGGGAAATGCCCTGATTATGACCGGCTTCCAGAAATTATGGCTCACTTTCCATCCGATCTTCCTTAATATGACAAACACTCGCATATAAATATACTTGAGCTCATTCGGTGTTTATAAATTATTGTAGAATAACAGAAAAAAAATTTGAAAATGTATATAATATTCGAATTATCATCGCGATCCCCACAGGAAGAATATCCTCATTACAGCTTCAATTTACAAAGACCGCGCGGCCGATTCAGCCCGAAACAAAAGCGAAACGGTTGCATCTTGGAATCTCGAGTAAATTATTCAGGGGTATATCACTCACCCTGGGATTTACGATGATATTCCAGATGGGGAAGCGCTTCCCGCGCGCAGTTTTAAAGGACGCACAAAGAACGCCACAGTGCGACGGGGGCAAATTTATCATCATACTGCCTCTTTCTCTACCGCGGAAGGTTTGAGGGAAGCATAAAGAGCCGAATAACTTATTATGATCTACCCTCGTAAAAAGGGGACAAAGTGGTTTCGCTTTAATTTGCCCTCTCGCTGAATTGCCGGGACATTACTCGTCTCGGGACGTGGTATAGTTTCGATGAAGCTCGCGGTGCTCGGTGAAATCAATTCTTTTTTTTTCACGGATTGGTGCACTGAATTGGCGTGGGTACAACAGTAATTAATGAGTATGTTTAATGAAAATTTCAAACCGCCTCGCGATGCTTTAGATACATGTATATGCCTGCGGTTCTGTATGCAAATAACGCGTATATTAAACTTTACGATGAAAACGCAATATACAGCTATCAAAAGACACGTTCACTAAACAACGACAGCGAATCTCTCGGTCTACTTTTAATAATACCCTATGGATTTATTACATTCGACGTATAGAAATTTTACAGCAGCGAGAGGCACTGTCAGACACGCGCGAGCACGCCAGGGAAGCGCAAAAGGTCGGATTAAAAAAATTTAAAAAAAAAAACAGTTTATACGCGCGTGCGTGCGCGGGCTGGACGATGTAGCCCGAAGCGATTAGAGTAAAAAAAAAACTTTCGAATGGCAAAAAGAAGAGGAGTATAGAAATATGCATGGACAATTGGAAAACTGGGGGGGGACAAGCTTTTGATTCGGAGGAAGAGTGACCGAGCGCGGACAAAATACTGGCAGTAGCGGCTAATCCGAAAACGAACGTTTGGGTTTTGCGCGCGCGCCTGTGTATTATGGCTCGAGGGCGAATCGAGGGGAAAAAGCAAAGGAAAGAGCAACGGTGGATGAAACGGCGAAATTCACATTCGACGTCCATTATACTTTTAGATGCGTTTTACATTTTTGCAAAATACATGTTTTCGAATAAACTATTGTTTAATGAATCGTCTTGATACATACATTAGTATAATGTTTCATATATTTGTAGGGCAAAAAAGCACACACTCAGAAAAATGATCCTCCTGTATCAGAATGAATTCCCTCCTGGGAAAAAACTCCTGCAGAGAAAAGGCATTCCACCTGCAGGGGAATGAAACAATGGTTTGGCAGGAACCCCGTCCTCTCGAACCAGGATGCGAATCCTTCTGAATGAAGTGAATTTTATGTTTGCATGCAAGACTATCGTGCGGCAGTAATGCAGGAATGATATTTTGGGCCTTAGGACCCCGAAATGAGATTTTTTAGATTTTATTAAAATGCCCGAAAAATGCATTAAAATACGTTTTTTTCGTATCTGATGACCCTAGAACTACTATATAGATTCAGAAAATAATTAAACACTTTTTTACATTCAAATACAATTTAATTTATTTATTTATTTATTAATAACTACACTCAGAAACATGATCCTCATATATCAGAATAATATTCCTCCTGAAAATCCTTCTACAGTGAAAATCAATTCCTTCTACACGGACGAAGTGTCATCCTGTTGCAGCCTGTTCTAGCCGTTGTCCGTTTTTTCTTAATACTGTGTTAGTACTTAATACGCCGCCCGTTCTCTTCTTAGCGTGATAAGATAAGAAGATGTATTTTAATTAGTTTTAGTAGATGCATTTGTTGTTTTTTGACGTAAAATTAATTTTGTTCACATTATGTTCAAAAATCGATTTTTTCAAATTTTTATTTGCTCTGGCGTTTCTTTATTTTCGCTGAGGTAATCCATAAACTTGACTACATACGAACGGACGTACACACATACATCATAAAAAAACGCCTAAAATGAACTAACTCTGGGTGGAAAATAGTTTTTATGCAACAAATTGTTCGTTTTTGAAGTGTTACAATTTTCGTTCTAGTGAAAATACAAGGCTCTTCCAAGAAGCGGTCGTTCCTAAAAAGTGAAAAAGACATGGACTTCTCAGATAAGTGAAAATTTCACATATTTAAATTTAGAGAGTATATATAAAGGTCTACTCGAACGCCTCGACCCCAATCCACGAAATCATTTTATTTGTCCATTATGCACGCGTGTTCGAACACGCTTATTCATTCACACACGCCCTCCTCAACCCTCCGCCACCGGCCATCCCCCCAAAATTTCAACGCACCAGCGCTCTATTAATAAGGAACCGTCAAACACTCCTTTTCTCCCATTCAATTAAAAGAAATTTATAACTCCTCGTCTCCCTCCATCCACTCACCGCCGCAGCGGTCTATCTCGTATTCGAAAATTCAGTACGGGGGAGGAAGAAGAGTAGCAAAAGCGCCGGGCGCGCAGCGGCCAACTGTTGCGCCCGCCGGGGAATTAGGGCTGTTGCCAAGAGTGCGCGCGTTCGTTCAGTCGCCTTTATATACATGCCCCATACGCGTCTTTTCTACGCTGGCGAAGCCCCGCGTTGTCGTTCGCCCGTGTATATATGTTGAAGCGTGAAGCGCCGTTCTATTCATGATATCTGCGTATATTTTAGGGCCGAGTGGGAACATTTTTTTTTTATTTATATGCTGTGATTAAGTTGGGTTTTTAAGTGTCACATAGTTTATAGTGGCGAGGCGTTTTTGAATAAGTGTATTTCTAAAGTGTTAAAAATAATCATATTATAAAAATACAGCTGACGGAACAAACTTATACTTTACTTTGAGAAATAAACGTTTATCAACTATTTCGTCGACTCGGCGTGCTACCAACTAAAGTCCCTCTTCTACTGTCATATCCGCTAAAACGATCCAACAATAATTTCCCCGCTTTTTGCATGAAGCAACTCCCACATCGAATCGCCGAGTCCAACTAAAACAAGCGATCCGCGCCGAGTTAAGCCTGCCCTTCATAAACTTTACGATATCGCACGGTTTATATCTCGAAGCGCCGCGCCTCGCCTACTCGGAAATTGGCCAAGTAATTACGTTCGTGTGCGGGCTCTCCGCGTGCATATACATAAATACACAGATACGCGCGACTGTGGCGTATAAGAAATCGCGAAATGATTTTTGAATCGTTGACTCTGAAAGACTCGGAAGAAAGCGGCTGACTGCTATTTAATTAACGAGAGACTACGCGCACCTACACGCGCCTTTATTCGATCCTCGTCCCCGCGACGTAATGCCTTTGAAACCGACGCTCTCTTTGATCGTCTTTCGCAGCAGAGTGAGATTCAATTATGTGGCCGGGCGGCGCTCAACTTAAGTCGCTTTGATATATATCTTTTCAGCTGATAATTCAATACTTCGGATTCGTTCCTACTCCTTTGCCTCTTGCTTTGAGGCGCATTATACCCTGGATATGCAAGAAAATTATTTATTATTCAGCTTGTGATATACTTTACGGAGCTGTCTCGCACTCGTGACGTCGAACATCAGTCTTCCTAACTTTCTTTATTTTTCTTCTCTCCTGCGGCTTCCTTTATTCCCACGCATATATATAAAGTGCGAGAGAACTTTTTCACACCACCATCGCGCAAATTTCGCAAGTTAATCAACTACGTTGCCCCTCGAAAAAAGAAATAATTTTCGGGACAGTGATGCACTACTCGTGGGACACACACTCGGCGGCTTTTTCATCTCACATTTTACTTTTGCTCCGAGTTCTCGCGAGCGTCTCGACTTGAAGGAATTAAGATTGCGACGCGCTGCGCAGTGTCATTTCGTCTGAGAGGCTCTGAGGAGGAAGTGCGCGTACACGCGCGAGATACCTTTGTAGGGAATTAGAGTCGTGTTTCACTGTCTGACGAAGTTAATTTCGTCAGTGATGTTTTCTCGAATGAAAGTAAGGCTTTTCTTAGCTTATCGTGGGCACGCCTTTGACATGCGAGAGAATGCCGTTTTTAACTTTTTATCGGCTATAAAAAAAACTAAGAACTAATTAAGATGCTCTACAATGAATTGACTATGTAGCTGTAGTGCCTTCGTGTTATTTGAATGTGGTATTTAATTAGAATTTCACAATGAATTAAAAGTATCAGGTTGAAATTATTTCATTATAATTGGCAAAATAGGTTGCATTATGCAAATGCACGATTGATTAAATTATAAATTATTCAGTCTACAAGTTAGCTATAATTTATTATCATTTATAATGTAGTTGGAATAATGTCACAACTCATATCAATTGACAAGCTTAATGTCAATTCTAACAGTATCTCTGATAATAATGATCCATCGTATTTAATAAAGATAAAAAAATAGAGTTAGTTAGACTACGAACTATGCACTGAGCTTAAATTTCCAAAAACGTAACTTTTTAATCCATAAAAGTTTGAAGTAGCGACGAATTGCATATATTAAATTTCGGTCGTCGATATCAACCTTAATCTC
>JAPYZP010006615.1:0-11899 GCA_030522985.1 Torymus sinensis
AACCGATCATAAATGAACAAAATAATAATGCTTTCATTGAATGCAAGCAGTATAGGTAAGTATATCAGAACGAAAGGTAATTCCATAAAATGTTTCTTTCATAAGTCGATCACTGTTTATATAAAGATTATATATGTCATGTAATATCCATCTCCAGTAATTTCAGTATTACGTTTTTTCCTTGATAATATGGCATAATATTTTTCTACGTGAATCATGGAAGTTGAAAACTTTATACTTAAAAATTCCCTCATGGAAAATTTATACCTTTTTGGAAATTTCCTAACTGTTTTGTTTGATAATGTATAATATTAAAAAACAAATATAAAAAAAAATAAGTGTCGAATGGAATAAATAAGATTTTCAATCTAGTTTTATCATAGTATTTTATTTATACATGAAACCTATAAGACATGTGAATTATAAACTTTTCTATATCTTTGCATTTGTAACATTGCCGATTCTTATCTATTTAGTAGATTTACTGCAGATATACTTTTCTTGAAACTAAACGTAATTGAAGGTCGAAAATTTTTACATCTTCAACTCAAGTCTTTCCCCGAATACTAAGAAGATTGCCACTTTGGATGTAAGAGTTACAAAACAGTGAAATTTCCCCGGTGAACATTTTTCGCACGCAACTTGAATGATAAGACGGGAACTCCACTTTTAACTAATGAAACTATCACAAATGCGATTACAATAATTTATATATAGAAAAAATTAATCTAGTAAAAAAATGTGTTCGCTTTAGTACTAAAAGTTAGAATTTAAAAGGCTCATCTCGCAAAAATTTATCTGCCAACTGATTCAGTACACGCGTGTAAAAAAAAAGTCTGATGTAATTCGAAACGAACGGTACAGGTCGTAAAATGTTGGCATGGTTTATGGGTATAATTACCCTTTCGGAGGCGCGAATTCGTGAGCATCTGCCCACTACGAAACGACGCCGAAGAAATCCTTTTCCTTGTCATACATCACGCATGCGGTAATCGAAAAAAAACCCAGCACACGCGATTGTTAATTCACCGCTGGGTCGCGATGATAATTCAAGGTCTACCATCCTCGCCGGTCGTAAATTCGGTTACCCGCTGGACCCCTGCTGATTTTTAGGGCACTTCTTGGTGGCCGGCTTGTTTAGCAGCCGCAGCGAAATGGGCGGTTTGTGTATACAAATAAACGGCACCGGATTACCGCTGTATCGCGGCAGTTGTAACTATTGAGGGACCAGGTAAATTCAGTTTTACGAGCATGGGTTGCATTTTCTCGAAATATATGAGCGCGTCTGAAAAGAAAAGGGGTCTGAGAAAAATTGCGCTAAGGCCTTGTGTAGTGCCGCACTATTTGCCCGTACTGAGTTGACAAACATTTTATTGCATGGTGAATCATCATGTGGACTTTATCTTTTTTATGTTGACAGCACGTGTCATTTATTCGTAGGTGAACGTTTTTTAATTCAATTTAATTGATAAGGTGATACTTTTCAGTCCAATTTTTTTTTACATAATACTTTGTTTTTTATATAATACTTTAAAGTTTAGATTTTACTTCGAAACATCTAAAAGCAAATGAACTATTTTCAATTTATTTTTCAACATAACGTATACGATCAACGAGCGCGAGTGCGTTGTTGACCACAGAATAGACGACACAGTACACGGAAACACGCATAGACCACACAATAAACGAAAAAACTTTAGAACAGAGGAAAAAGCTCTTATTTCTCAGTTTTAACCGCACATCAATTTTTCTTATGGAAATTTAACATGGGAAAAATGACCGATAAGTTGATTAACCAATGATGATGAACCAATGCAAGTTCTTAAGGCAGTCTTACACCTATAGGACTTTGTGGCCAAAATAATAAAAATATATTGTAAATAAAAAACCTCAGTTATGGCATTTTCAAGAAAAAAAAAGCATTTTCAAGAAAAAAAAAGGTTGTAACTTTTTTCTAAGACCGCATGATGGATTTTCATAGGACAACGTGCAAATTGTTTCTAATTTATGTAGTTATGGCCCTAAGAGTTGCCATTGTAAGGTTTTTATCTATAAGTATTTTTTTCGTGACAAAACCTCTAAAAATTTTAAAAAAATGAAAAAAATTATTGTAAAAACATCAGTTTTTGCCATGAAAAAAATACTTATACATAAAAACCTTACAATGGCCACTCTTAGGCCCATAACTACATAAATTAGATACCAATGTACTTTTATAGGAAAAATGAACGAAAAGTAGTCACTGCGATGATTAACCAATTAAGGATCATTAAAATCGATCAGTTTGCAAAGTTATCTGCATTTGAAAATCCCGAAAAATGACAAAAATAAGTAATTTTTAGCAAATTTGCGTAATTTGTACTCCTGTGCTCTGTTTTACCGACAGCACACGGTAAATTCTATATTATCAAAATATATCGAATTACTTCTTATAAGGAGATAGTTGCCCTGTGCAATATAATAATCTACCATTCTACGCAGTTTTGAGCCGACCAAATTTCGGTTATTATTGTACGAAAAATTTTGTCGATGCCGTTGATATTTGGACTCAAAACTGCGTAGAATGGTAGATTATTACATTGCGCAGGGCATCTATCTCATTATAAAACGTAGTTCGATATATTTATTTTGATAATATAGAATTTACCGTGTGCTGTCGGTAAAACAGAGTATAGGAGTACGAATTACGCAAATTTGCTAAAAATTACTTGATTTTCAAATACAGGTAACTTTGCAAACCGACCGATTTTAACAATCTTTAGCTTAAATTAAAGCTCTTTTCTTCTACTTTGATCGCTTTTTTGTGGAATATTTGTTGGCACCTTTAAGAGCTTGCTAATTGATTAATCATCAGTGACTACTTTTCGTTCATTTTTCCCATGTTAAGTTTCCATAAGAAAAATTGATGTGCAGTTAAAACTGTTTCACAAAACTGTTTGCCTATGTTCTAAAGCTTTTTCGTGCATTGTGTGGTTTACAGAACAAGAAAAGCTTAGTGCTTAGAGGTGTGACATTTTCGGGAGAATTGCAAAAATACATGTACTTTAAAAAATCTCTAAATGACTTCATAAAAAGATTTTTATTTTATGCAATTGCACAATTAGAATTGCTATTGTTACTGAGAAGTTTAGAAATAATATGATACTACCTTCAGGAAGATATAAAATAAGAGATTAATATTTTATTAAGCGCGATTTCTCTAAGAATTTAATAAGTAGTTCATAAGAAGGATTTTAATTCTTTTTGATGCAAATTTTGTACTTAAGGTATTTCACTAGCCAATAAGGCATCATACAAATCACAATATCGCAAAAATTGTGCTATTAACATATTAGTTATGGTTATAGAAACTCTTTATTTATTTATTGTATTTATTATCATGAATACTATTATAAAAATAATAGAAAAAGACGACGTGAAAATAAGGTGCTTATGCGATGTTTGAACAATATGACTTGTACGAATGAACTTTATATAGATATATACAAATAACGAAAATAAGGTGCTTATGCGATGTTTGAACAATATGACTTGTACGAATGAACTTTATATAGATATATACAAATAACCTGGGAATTTTTCTTCAAATAGCAATATACTGGAGAATAGTATCATTTGCCATATTACAAAATATTCTACATTATTCTACATTAAATTGGGTTTGTAATTAATTAAAATGGGTCTTATCTCAGCCTATGCTTCCCATGTTAAAGTTGCAAACTTTGACATTAACTATCTCAATAATTAGTATCGCCCCCTATACCAAAAATTGATAAAACGTAAAAAGGAGTATGTACACCAATTTTTAAGAAATTAAAAAAAAAATCGATGTCCCGGTGAAAGGGAAAGTGATTTATCGATAATAATTTTGCAACATAAAAATTTTTTGAAAAATACTAATGAAAACGTTCAACAAAATTTTAGACAATATCTATTGTGTAAATAAACGGCCTGAAGATTCTCTTTTTTTAAACAAAAATTAAAAACAAATTAATAAAATAAAAAAAGTGAAGTCGGTAAGGCAGAGATCACGTTTAGATGCTAAATCACTGATTTTTCAACATAAAAATCTTAGGGAAGATACTAATGACATCGCTCAAAAAAATTCCTGGTAATACTTATTCACTGATAAGACTTATTGTTTAAAGGAAATCTTTATTTTCTGTATATTTTCTATTTATTTTCTTCTATTTAGATGACACAAAGCTTACGTCCAAATACATGAACAACTTCTATAATTTTCATATTTTTCAAATAAAAATTTTTTTCCAGACATAGAATAAATAACTTATGTTGCTGAATGTTTTGCTTTTTCAAGGATGATTTGGAGTGTTTATATTCATGAGCATTTCGACATGAAATAAAAGTGAATTAACGACAATACATTTATTAAACATGATCTTTACTTAAAATTTATTTTCCTGTACACATTGAGCTAGAACATGAGACATGATTTTTATACAATCTACTACATAAAAAAAACAGCTTTAAATATATATTTTCGGTACTTAACATTAAACTTAATTAGGTGGTAAAAAATAAAATAGTTTTACTATAAAGTAATTTGTAACATGTAAATTTCCTGGAGCAATTCTTAAGAAGAATGAGTGATTGGAAAATCCCGGTCGTCAGAGTTAGCGCACATATGTTTCAAGAATGTTTACAAAATTTATAATTGTTAGATTTAAACCGTTGCTAGTATAAAAATTAGCCATTATTTTACATAATATTAGTCTTTAGATTTTCACACTCATATTAGAGAGTGAAATTTCTAGTATTTATCTGAAATATACAGCTAAACCAAAATTCTATGAGACTGATAATAAATGGTTAAGGCGTTTTAAAATGTTCAAGGTTTAAATCATTGAAGCTTCGCTCTTAATAACGTATCTAATTTTCTACGAATCTTTACTTACAACTTAATTTTTATTTTGTTACAAAGTAAATTATTTTTAAACAGCTAGATTCATAAAGATTTTGAAAATAATTTTGATTGCATCTAAGATGCCACTTTGTTCGACTACATAGTCATTAAAATTTCTGAAATTCTTTCGCGTCTTACACCAAACTCGGAACCTCAGCTTCCTCTGAAGGATTGTGGCGCTGGTGGGGGACTACGTTTTCTATTTAGAGTGCACGAGACGGTCCGCATTTGTGCGTCGCCCTCTCCCTTTTTCCTGCAGTCTAGACGAACAAGGAAAAAGAGAGGAATGAAAGGAAGATAATTTTCGTTCAGAGGCTTGGAACGTCGGGGGTAAGAGCTCACCCGGCGTCGTGCTCCAAGTCTCGAAATAACACCAGCGAGGTCCTTGCTCCACATATTTACATAATCCCGAAACGGTCTCGGGCTCTCGCGGCTATCGTAGATACATAGCAAAACTTTTGTTGGCCCTTTTTCATAAGGGAACTTGAGCTTTCTATTCTAATTTAATTATAATCTGGATTGCTGGAGAAATTTACGATGTAACGTAAACAATATTAAATTTCGTGCTGTACATATTTATTCTTAAAGTATAAGTTGTTTATAAAATTTGATATATAAATATAGAGCTAATAATAAATTTGAAGCTTTGTATAATCATTTCATTATGTTTAGCAGAATTTTAGATTTCAATAGCTTTTCTGTTTAATATTAAAGTAACTATTACTAATATAAAAATTGTATGATTGAAATATAAAAAATTCTGAGAACTAAATATACATTGATTTTTATCAAAACAATTTATTTTAGTTTTTGTTTTGAAAATATGTTGATATTAGCTTGTAAACTTTTAAAAAAATCTTAACAAGTTTTAAAAGTTGATCAGTTGGTTTTATAAATTTATATTTCGCGAGCACAGGTACAAATTTAAATACATTGTAAAAACGTTTCGAAATTTCGTTTACAAATTTAAAAAGAGTATTAGCATATCATATGCATTCTGTTTAATAATTTTTTAAATAAAACACAAAAACGGTTTCACAATTATAAAGACAGAGTTGTATATCTAGGAAAAAATTTTAATCATCCAATAGTAGCAGATTTTTTAAGCTCAGTCGTTCTAATCACAGTGAATCTTCTTATAACTCGCATAATCGAACACCCGAAAGCACAGATAAATAACATAGACTATTTTGCTTCAAACGTAATAAGAGATTTTAATTATCTAACCAAAGAACAATAAACACGCTTTTATCCCGTTTACATTACTGGTTAATTAAACACAGATATCCACACAGTGCTTACTAAGTAACATTTTTTCTTGATTCTGAGCAGAAATTTAAGAACTGCGGGGCATACTAACGGTGCATCGTTACAAAACTGAAGCGCACGTAAAGTATCTAAATCTTATGACAACTATACGTTTGTTTATATACAAAGTTCTGGCTTTTACATCAATTGCCTATGTGAATAAAAGAATACACTTATAAATCATACAGAAAGTAAATGTTTGAATCAAACTCGTACATTCCAACATTTACAAAATAACGTCTTAACGACTTCTTTTTTAATAAAGCATCTCGATAATTTACGCAAAAGTACTGGCTCCGAAAACGCAATTTCCCTATCTAAATTCCGCATCTATTCGTTGCAAACGAAATCACTCATCCCCAAGGACTTCAAACATTTAATTTCCAATCGATTCAACGCGCCAGCTTGTGATGATGCATAAAAGAAAGGGCGACAGAGCGTAAGACGTAAAAAAAATCGGAGGTTACATGGATCGGCGGTTGATCAAGTCGTTATCTCAGGCGCTGGCGAGGGTCGGCGATTTGTTACTCGCCAGGCCTAGCCGCGCGAGCGCCATTTGATAGCTCATCTCCTCGCTCTCGTCCTGTTCATCATCCTCCTCGTCGCTCTCGGAGTCACTGACGAGAGCGGGCGGTACGGAGGGCGTCGCCCCGAGCCTCACCAACTCCTTGGCCAGCTGTGAGTCGGAGTCGTGAGCGAGGTGATAGGCCGTCATGCCAGCGTACGTTGGCGCGTTGAGGTTTGGCCGGCACTCGCGCACCAGGATGTGGATCACCTCACGCTGGCGGTGCTCGATCGCCAGGTGCAGGGGTGTGCGACCGGCCAGACCCTCGCGCGCCTCCAGGTCGGCGCCCAGTCGCAAGAGCTGCCGGACGATCTCGGCGTGGCCCTTGATCGCTGCTACGTGGATGCACATCTCACCTGAAAAATAAACATTGAGATTTAGTATATATGGTACGATTTCGCTTTTGTAAATACGTGAAAAAGAAAAAATTTTGGTTCAAACATTTTTCTCGACGAATGTAAGAGTATTCCGATTTCTGGTTTTATTAAAAGAGTGCTGTAATACTTTTTTGGCACTTTGATAGGGATTGGAAATCTCATATTTTACGAAGGAACATATACGGTATTGCAATTTCGACACGACTTTCTTATTAATATTTCATGAAAGAGGTAAAACCTATTATTAAGGTGTTATTAAAGTGAAAATTGTGGTAGTAATTCGTAATTTCTCGTGGCAGTGCGACCCGTTTTTCTCAAAAAAGGTATCATCCCATTTGCATAAGAATCAATTACATCGAACACATCCTTTTCAACCTTCGGATAATATGTAATTTGGCATATATCGACCTTAAAGCGCGCAGAATTCTCAAGAGCAAAAACCTGTAATTTAATGTCTGCGTTTTCGGGCTTTCGTCGGCACTTCAGCCGATAATTTCTCTCGAAGATGTTACCAAATGGTGAAAGCATCGCTAAAATTTTACATTTTATTTTAACTTTTCACTCAACTCTTAATAAAGGAAGAAAAAAAAACGAACCACTTGTTAAAGTAAATTTCAGCAAATTTAAGTAATTCACGTAGCTTCTTTTCACGATTCCATACGGGGAAATATATTTAAAATCCTTTCGAAATTGCGACTTTAAAAATCATTAATAATATACAGAAACGTGATACATCGAAATGAATTGTAAATAATTCTCTCAGCGATAAAATGCTCTAATTTACGCATCGCTGTAACTGCAGTTAACAGCCGCGAGACGTTTTACATTCATTTTCAGAAGCGTGATTCAGTAAAGTTTCCGTTTATCGAGATTACTGTGCTGAAAAGAAAAAATTTCCCCGTGACCCACGACTTCTGATGAAGCGTCGACGTATCATAAAATGCACAATGCACTTACGTGGCGCCCTAGTTCGCGAAATTTGAATAAGGCATCACGTATTCATCAACTATACTTCCGAATGACTCGCATTGTTTTATTTTATATAACAATACCCTCGCTGTACTCTCTATATATATACAAAAATCCAGATATAGCGCGGCCCATTTTCTCCTCCGGCTATACTTTCATTTCCCCGACATATGCAATTGAAAATAAAAATTGCGTAAGCTTGTTTGTGGAAAGGTGAAAATTAATCGAACTCACGCTATACCACTTTCATTCATTCGCGAGCTTCCCGCTCTTTCACTCCCAACTGCATTCATTCAGGGCTCGCTCGCGCGACCTCGTGAACGATCCTCTCTCTCCCCTCACCCCGGCATTCATCATCCGGACGTTTTGCTCTCCAAACCCCGAGCGCAGCTAATTTACTCGCGCGGGTCCGCCCAATCGGCTGCAGCTGCAGAGACAGAACTCTCTCTCGCGGAAGGAGACGACGAGAGCGCGCGGAGATGAGAGACGCGGCTCGCGCGATGAATCACGAATGATGCGCGTACTTATAAGAGGTTTGGCCGGCGGCCCGTGGTCCAAACTAGGAGCGCCGATCAAAGGCGCGTCCTCCTAAAATTAACCGTCGCGACAGCGCCTCTCTCTCTGTCTTTTTGCGAATCGCGCCGCCGCGACCGAGCACAGCCGTCGCGTCTCGACGGCGGTGGGAGACGTCGTCTATTCTCGTGGCCGGTGAATTTCTTTTTTCGCTCGCCTCCGCGTAAATATAGAGACGGCGCTTCGGGCGCATGCCGATCGCGCGGGCGCACACGCATATATATACACACAGAAGCGCGCGCGTATTGCATGTATACGTAAAAATAAACCGTAAACAAATTAGCGCGGAATACGGACTTTGCTATTTTTTGCGTTTTCTCCTCGTTATATATCGACGTGGAAAAAATCGCGCGAGACGGTATTTTCGACCGCGTGCACTGCACGCACACACCTTCGACGTTTACAAACAAGTTAAAATGGTTAGCGATGACTGCGATGATGACGTTTTTTCTTTGTCGAGGAATTCGGAACGATTCTTGAAGTGGACGATGACGAAAGTTGTTGTTTGGCACTAATATAGATTTCCAACAATATGGGAAAAAGTATCGCGCGCGAACAACAATATTCGGTTGACAGCGGTTTTATGCGGGTATAATGGGATGACTTGGAAAATTTTCAATTGATCTAAATAGCAGTTGCACGCTGATGTACAATTTATTGTTTTAAATTATCGAGATAATTAATGTTCAATATTTTTCATATGCTGGTAAGCACAATCATTATAAGTATAATGGCAATGTTATTATTCCGAAGTCAATTATAATAACGATGATGAAAAAGAATTTCGAAACCGTTACGTTATAATTATACTCAGTCCGATACGAGCAATAATTATTTTGGAGCAGAAATTATTCAAATGTGATCAATTTTATCCTGACGTTCATTAAGTTATTAATTTCATATACCTACAACAGTTGATCAATAACTGCATATGTCTGACAAGTTGACATCGCGTACGGTAAAATAATAATTAAGTGCACGGTAAAACTTTACAGTTGAATTGCAATTATTATACTTTTTACTCACAAACCAAACTCGAGAGGCAACACTCAATCATTAGTCAATTTATTTGCACGAAACCTCTCAAATATGCGCATATGTTGTCAAAATATTTGTTCACGTGCCTCGCACATTTCACACGACGAACGAAGGTTTCGCCCTATTAGTCCGAATATATACTCCGAACTGCGTCATTCCCGAATCTGCAAATTGCAAACATCTCAGGCAATCATCACGTGACCACATCATCCATCCAACAAATCATCGAGTACCATTCAGCCAACTCGCCTTGAACCACCTTCGTCCCGAATCGACGCGATCGCGGCAAACACATAACAAGACTCTCCGTAAAAAAAAAGAAACCCCGAAATGTCCAAAACAGCTGCTGAATACCTCCTATCATCGAGTGATCAGGGGCACGCGATCAATCTCTTCCGCAACCATACACAATCGATAATCGTAGAACCCACACGTGTATGTGCGTACGCCTACCTTGTCACGTATATTATACAGCACTTCAATACTCGATACAGCGCCGATAATTCTGGATATCGGCTTGGTTTTTCCACGAAGTGAGATCGTCGGTCCCCCGGGCGCTACGCCAATGCCGGGGTTTTCCCGAGGCCGCGCGCCCGCTCTCGCGCCGCCGCTGCAAATAGCCCGCGCCGCCTCGCGCCAGAGCCCAGGTATAATATACATTCGAACACGCACACGTGTGTGTGTATATATATCTGTATATATACGTGAGCTCGCGCGACCCGTAGTCTGCCGGCGCCGCGCGCGCGTGATGTAACGACGCGCCCGCGCTTCTATATATACACACACTCACGTCGCCTATAGGTACGTGAATATATGTATATGTGGCTGCTCGCGAGACGACAGAAGAGGAAGAAAAGAACATGTATGCGATGTGCACATGCTGCACGTGTGTGTATGTACGTATATATAAGGGTATGAAGCGGGTAGACCGCGGCACCGCTCCTCCTCCTCTCGCGTGTGTCTTTCTCTTTTCTCTTTTGCCGTATGCGTGAGCGCGAGCGCCGAGTAAAAGTAGACTTCCGGCCGTCCTTCGCCAGCCGCGTCGGGGGAATTCCCCGAGATTAACTCTTTTCGAGGCTTGCCACACATTTCTCCTCGTGATTTCGTCGTCGACGACGACGTCGTTGACGAGGCGACGCGGCAAAGCTCGTCGACTCACGTGCTCCGCGTGTACTTGCATTATACGAGTATATTTAAACGCGAGTGCACGCGAGTTTTATGACCCTTTTGTTGGTGCAGGAATGCGGTCCTTGCGGCGGTTTAAGTATATTGTCCTTCGCGGTTCATTGAGGGACAGAGAGCAGAGTTTCATTGTCGCTGTATATTTATATTTTTACGGCAACGCGCATGAATATTTATCGATTTTTTTTTCGCTCGCGATAATGATGGAAATTTATTTATCGCGACTTTTAGTACATTGTGCGCGGCTTGAAATTTTTATGGGATATTCCAGTAAATGCGCGACAGAACGTTTTATGCCGTGTTGACACGGACGAGGAGCTATTTATCATCGCGAAGACAGAGAATATTGTTTAATTGCGTCTTTTATGGAATTTGACCCAACTTCGTTTTTATATTTTAAGTGAAATATGCGGCTGTTTAGACTTTTTAAGATAAGGGGGGCGGCATCACTTTTTCAAAGATAGTAGCAATCGTTTGCAGATAATATATGGGCAACTTAAAGTTTCATTAGTTATCGACTATACGTGAGCAATTTAACGACAATTAAGTCTAATCATTTGATAGTCGGAATGCCTTTGACAGTGTATACCTATATACTTTGGCTCAGCTCATTCTAAATTAGATAACTCACATCTCAATGGACAAAGCAAGTAAACACGCGCGCTAATTAATTATACGCTTTGAGAGCCATGAAAGGTAGTAACACTGAGCGCTCCACAATTTATTGTCACAAGTTCAATGCGGCAATATACGCGCAGATCGCGAAATAATTATTGGTTTTCCCCAAGGTCTGTTGCCGTGAGCTCGCGCGCGCGACGGTTTAAAAAGAAAGAGGCAAAAACAATAAAAGATATATATCTCGCGACAAAAGAGTTCTGGATTAATCCGACACCGCGATACGCGTACCGTAAATATAAATGTAATGCGCGCGTAACGGACCGCTGTCAGCTTGCTATATATATA
>JAPYZP010006616.1:0-15603 GCA_030522985.1 Torymus sinensis
TTTTTTTTTTTTTTTTTGAAAGCTCAAACTGAAACGTACTTAATATTTTAAAATCGCAGATTCATTGGATCTTTGTGACTTATTGCATATTTTGTAGTTATTTTAAATCGAAGTTAAAATATTTTCTAAGTAATTCCTAGTTTTTTCACTTAAAAAAACTCTTCCAGTGGCAATTGTTCTAAATATTCCAAATAACTATAGAAAGTTGTTCGCCATCTTAAACGTGTACACAGATACAGGCCCGCCACTGTGGTAATTGTGTGCGACAGACAAGAAGCGGGTATCACGGTGTGATAAAGCTAGACGAGAAAGACAGAGAGATAGCAAGAGAAAGAGAGGGAGGGAGAGAGAGAGAGAGAGAGAGAGAGAGAGAGAGAGAGAGAGAGAGAACTGGATCGCTAAACCAGTCTTAGATTCCGACTGAGTCGGAAAAATCTCTTAAGGGAGCCACAGAGCAAACTCGTCTTGGAGGCAGAAGAGGCGGCGGTACGAGCGAGCAAGAGAGATGCGATGAGAAATGCGAATGCAAAAATAAAGCACGGGAAGAGTGAAAAGTCAAGAAGACATACAGTCTTAGAGACAGCAAGAAAAAGGATTAGACGATCCCTACTCGTATGACTCTGAGGAACTAGTTTTCCCTGATGGTGGGTCTAGGATTGTGCAGCACCTTTACATACCGATCCCCGCCGCTCGTCTTGTTTAGCGACTAAGCTACGACCAGTTTAATTTTTTTTCTTCTTTTTTTTTCTTCATTTTATATGGTTGTATTCCACGGGAGAATAGGAAAAAGGTGTAGCTACAACTTTGATGCTCCGATGATATACGACGGAGCGAGGAATCGATGCATGAAGCGGCTTCGTATTCCGCGCGAGTTTCAAGCGACTACTCTGCTTTCGACGTGTTGATGTTACGCTGAAAAATATTTGTAGAGTATTCATTTTTCAGCAATATTAGTCAAACGCTAGATTACTCTTTTACTGCAGTTTATTATTAAATATTTTATTACTTATATATATATATATATAAACTGGACACGGTCATAGTACAGTTTCGCATCATCTGTTTTAAGAGCCTGTCAGTGTACTTTGACGTTGTACGGGCGAAAATGGCGGGTTGCCTATGGACTGGTGCACGAGCATCGCTAGATATGCATATAAGAGGATACACAAATTTCAATTATACTACAAATTTCAATTATACTACAATTATTCATTATCAGATAAAAAGAAATAGTCAAGCAATATCGAATAATATCACTTCAATACTTTATTATTGTATTAAATAATAAATGCAATAGATATCTCTTGAAAATCGACAATATCGCATTCGTTGTTAATATTTTGTTGCTTATTGCTCGCTCAATTAAAGCGCGTCAACAACTAGCAGGGAAAATCAATTGAATTTCATTTGACTCTTATTTTGGTAATACGAAAAAAAAAATTACATGATTATGGAATCCAATTTTGAAATAAAGTCAAATAAGATTTAACACTGAATAAAAACTTCAAATGATGGAAACTGATAATTGCAGAAAAATGACAACTCAATACAGATCATTGCACTCTAGCAAACTAAATTAGCATCTCCTTCGTAAGCTAAATTTTTACTATTAATATTCCTCTTCTCCATTTCTCTTTCTATCTATCTTCATTCCGTCCACTTTCGAATGCAGCTAGCGCATACACACGGCAGCTCTTGCGCGGTCTTTGATCCGGATTGCGAGTCGCTAATCGCCGTGATGCGCGCACTCCCGGCGCATCCGATTATATATAGATGCTCGCAAGGATCGTCCGTGTGTCTCTCTTCGTTTTGCGGATTATGTGATTCTGCAAATGTACAATACTCTGGTGCTTGCTGGGGGACCCCGAGGTTTACGCTGTGTCTTTCTTTGCGCGGTGGAGTAAGGTGTGCGTGGTGTAAGGTATGTAATTTACGATTTGTTTGCAGTAAAGGGAGGATACTATGGGGGCAACGGTAGATTATCATCTCTCGAAAGAGTTTTCTGAACATTCGTCCGTGGAACTGTACGCATAGCTTGTTTCTAACCAGTAGATTTTATTCTATAGCTTTTTAATCTTATTGTATTTTTATAAATTTTTCCAGCCAAATTAGAACTATACATGATTTTTTGTCTGCGTGTAATACCAAAGTTGATTTTCGAACGAACAGCATACAATAGCATTCTTGTACGTCATCTAATTATTGTGCAGATTTTGGAAAATTAGACTTTTCGCGCGAAATCGCAAAGACCACTTGAAAACCTTCCCGCAATATCTTTAATATTTATTGTAAAAAGATTTATTTTCAATTTTACTTTCGACAAATCGGACACTAAAATCTCGTCGATTTCCCTCCTCTTATCAAATCAGTATATCAAGCGCGCATACCTAACTTATCTGAATATAACAAATATTTCTACAATAAAAAATCTAAATACGGGAATTTCATAATTTCCTTACCATTTCCATGCTACGATCGCAATTCACAGCTGTTCAACCGTGTAACAACTGAATCTTCATACCGTAAATCTCCCCGTACTCAACCGTCTTTCTAATCACATCCCGGCATTCATCTCCCTCCGGTCTCTCCCCTTAATTAACGCACCATACCCTCTCCCATACTCCCCCGCAATCGTAATCCCTCATCATTCCACGCAGCCGCCCGCTTTTTTGTTCACCCCCTTTGTTTATGATCGCTCGCCTCGCTCGTGGGCACGAATTTACGATCGTCGACGCCGGCGCGCGCCCGCGCAGTGAGAGAAACTATGTAGGTCGCCGCAGCTGCGCACTGCGTCAGGTGCCGCTGCTGCTCGCGAATACGACGCCACGGTTTTTTTTCGTGGTATATATATATATATGCGCGCGCGTATCGTTCTGTATTGGATTTTGCGAAACACCGCGGCTACATTCGCCCGCTTCGTTTTGAATTTTAATGCCCGGGGAGAGGTGGTAGAGGGGACAGATTTTATTTGGCGCAAAATTTTTACAATTGTTTCGGCGTGAGGGAAATTCTTTGCTGGGCGCTGAATTTCGTAGTGCATTTCATAGTCAATTGTTATAACAAAATGTTTGTGGAATATTCGGTGTAATATATAATAAAACGTACGAATAATACGGTTACTATAAGCGACTATCAATGAAGTAATTAAAGACTTTATTGTTAAAGATTACTGTTCAGTAAGAAATGTCAAATTTTATTGTGCCTTATCATCTGTAGCTAAACTGAAGCCTGCAGTTAATCTTAACCCAATAATTATCTCGTTAGAGAAATACTCGCTCGCCCAATTAAAGATATTTACAATTGAAAAATCATGGTTCCTCCTCTCAAACTATCATAAACCCCATCATATCATACTATCAGCCTCTACTACCGCCCACCACCATCCAATACCCGTGCGCTGCGCGAGGACAAGACGATAAAGTGCTGTCGCACCGCTCTCCTTCTCTTATCAGGCGGTTATGCAATATCGCCGAGGCCCTCACTCTCTCTCTCTCTCTCTCTCTCTCTCTCTCTCTCTCTCTCTCTCTCTCTCTCCACACACACACACACACACACACACACACCCACACACACACATATATATATATATATCGGTCGCTAGGTCGTGAGCTCCAGGTGCCCGGGGGCAGCGCTGGCGCCACGCGCACTGTGTGCCAGTCGAAATTGCAGCAGCCGGGGGGCAGCGGGGGGGGAGGGGGGGGGGTCGTTAAGGTTGATGCGAGGAGGTCGGGGGACGCGTATAAGTACGGTAAAAAATGACGTTTCGGATTAGGGGGAATGGCCGGTAGAAACTCTGTTGGGACGGTTGCTAGGAGATGTGTAACTGATAATGTACTAATTGTTTGTATTTTTATGCGTAATTTTAATAGGATATCAGATGCGATCGGATTTTGGTGATATCAGTGCAGTACCAATTGCACAGAAACAAGATTGTGTTAATAACATATGTTTTCGTGCATGATGTATCAAACTGATTGATTTAGAAAATTTTATTTCATTAAGTTGATATGAGAAAAGTACAACAGGTTAACGAGACGTTTGTAATAAAAATAATCGTACTGTTCTAATTTTGTTTTATCTGATAAAATAGTTGCAAATCAGTTGTCGATAGACAAGCTTATCTTCCATTTTCTATCAATAAAGTAGAATAGAAATATCTCATTTTTTTCGTAGGCTTGAAAAAAAAAATTTTTTAAGCTGCTATCTTACAGTAATGAAAATTCGATACGTTCTTTTTTACGTGCTGAATAAATACAGGCCGTCTGTATTCTTTACATTTTTTAGTTCGATGTACAAAATGTTTTATCGTTGTCAGTGCGACCGATAAATCGTGATAATGTAATCGGTTCATGTATTTCAGGGAAAACAGTATATATATATATGTAATAATCTACAAGTTTATTACTAACTATTATACATACATTACAGATAGTATCTCGTAAATATTTACATTCGTTGTGCGAAACTTCAGTTAATGCTTAACAACGAAAACCCGTCTAGTATTCGGTCACTCGCTCTGATCCCGTTAGCAAAAACCTACCAGTCTGCTATACATTTTTTTAGAACCGCATCGTAAAAACAATACTCATTTCGCGCGCTAAAAATAACCAAGAGATTACAGCACCGACGCCACGATAACAGCTCCTTGGCTCTCGCCTATCAATCGCCAACGCACTACCAAAACAACCTCGAGGTATATCTTCTTCTTATCCCTCCGAAAACCTCGCTCGCTCGCACCATCAACCCCTCCGCTTCGGCCTCATCGCTCGCTCGCATCGGCCTATCTAGGCCTCCCCCGGCGGCGGCGCCCCCACGCGCCGCCGCCGCCGCAGCCGCCGTCGTCGACGCCTGCGCTCTCCCGCGTGTTTACGTCGATGCGCGCGCGCATGATACGTACGTTTTTCCGGCCACCGCTGCGCTAGGCGAGCGCGCGCAGCCCCCCCTTTGCGACGGCGGCGGCGACGACGACGAGCGCGTGCGGACGGACGAACGGAGTAGAGCCAGTGTTCGAAAAGTCGGCACCACGGCACGAGACCCGGAGAGAGAGAGAGAGAGTGTGTGTGTGAGAGAGAGAGTGAGAAAGACAGACAGTGAGAGAGAGAGCCGCTCGCGCGCGATCACACAAGCGTAGCAGCGTGAACCCACGGATATATGCACACACAGAGCGCGTAGTGTGCTATTGTAGAGGAGAGGAGGCTCTGGTGGTGCGCGCGTATGTGTCGTAGTGGTGGTGGTGCGAGGACAGAGAGAGAGAGATAGAGAGAGAGAGAGATTAGTTTAATTTCGTAGTGGAGCGAGAGTAGAGCTCTCCCCCTCCGTCAGTCAGTGCGAGCAGACGGAGCAGCCCGGAAGTCGTCGTCTGCTGTGCTGCAAGCTCCTCTCGTCCAAGTCCGTGCCGTGCCGGTATTTTGCGTTTCTCCGTGTCGACGTCGTTTTTCTTTTCCTCTCGTCGTGTGTACATTACGCGCGCAGGTGGTGCAAGAGAGGGAGATCATAACCAGGGGTGAAGCAATAACAGAGGGCAAGCACAGACACACATACACACATACACGATGATGCGGAGGCCCGTAGTGCCAGCGAGCTTCGTCAGTTAGCGGTGCAGGTGTAGTACTACGGACAGGTGAAGAGAGCGGAAACCCGAGTTTTCGTGCGTCAAAAAAGTGTGAGAGAGAGAGGAAAGAGCACGGTGCGTTATCTTATCTCGTCAGAGTACAGCAGCAGTTCAAGCAGCAGCTATAGTCGAGAGGGGAAGATGCTACGTGGGCGCAACGAGGCTACTACTACGACGACGACGACGACGACGACGAAGAGCCTGGCCCGCGCGACCGAGGGAAGAAACCCACGACTATTCGACTTGTAACGTCAGCAGCAGTTTTCGTGCCAGCCAGAGAGCCCCTCTCGGAAAAGCCGAGGAAAAAAGCCTCTGGGATCAAAGTCAGTGTTGGCAGTAGTAGCCACCCCCCAACCCCCCTCCCCCACCATTGTGTGTCAGTGGTGTAGTACTAGTGCGTGCGTGACACACGCAGACACACACATACACATCTACAGCTACGGGGTGTGCTGCCTCGTACAAGCACCGAGAGTGTGAGCGAGTTTTCCGGGCTTCTCCGTCTCGCTCTCGCTCTCGCTCGCTAGCGCTCCGCCGATGAGCGCGCTGCCCCTGGATCGATAGTCCCGCAAGCTCGCTCTCTCGCGCGCGCCCTCTCTTACCCCGAGCGCGCGCCTCCTCGCTTTCTTCAAAACAAACCCAAAACCAGTCCACCGCCCGCCCGCGTGTGCGTGCCTGCGTTATTACGTATATATCATACGCGTGTGTGCGCGCGTGTCATCACAGTATACAAGTGCGGTACGTGTTGTAGTATACACCTCCCCCGTGCTCAGGGGTCGGTGATGGTTTAGACGACGCAAGCTTGCGCGCGTACTACACACGTAGAGAGGAGACATAGAGGGAGAGAGAGAGAGAGATAGGAGGTCAGCTAAGGCCAGTGTGCAAAGTGCGTCCGTGTGAATCACACGGGCAACCAACCGTCGTCGACGTTGTCTCGTAAGCGCGAGACCATCCAGCTTTATATGGGCGATTACGCGGGCGGTGCGACCAGCCTGTTCTCGCCAGCGGCAGCAGCTGCCAGTCCGGTGCCCTCGTGCAACTCGGTTGTTTCGACGATCCTCAACCAGGCCATCATGCAGGACGACCTGCTGATCGAGAAGCAATCGAGCGGCGCTTCGGGCGCCAACGCGGCCAAATCCTCCGCTCCGCTGTCACCTGGTGGCAACTCCTTAGTCTCCGAACCTGGTACCAATGACAAGTCGAAGGATATGTCCAGCGACGCCGAGAGCATCGCCATCAGCGCCGCTGCCAGCAGCTTGACCTCGTCCTCGTCCGCCTCATCGGCTGGTGGCGTAGGCGTCGACAAGGATCCCATCATCAGCTGCAGCACGAGCTCCGGCAGCCTGCAGGGCTTCGGCAACGAGCAGAGCGCGAGGGTGCCCAGCTTGTGGGCCGACGACACGAGCTCGAGCTTGCACGCGCTACCCATGAACGGCTCGATCGCCGCCTTCCAGAACTTCCCCACGAGCGTCGGCCTCTTCGCCAGCTCCGTCGCCGCGGCCGCTGCGGGCGCTCGCCGGGCCATTACCGCCAGCCACAACTTCCCTCAGCAGCAGGGCAACCACAGTGCAGCCGCTAACGCCGCCCCAGGCAACCGACATGGCCTCCAGCAGCAGCACTGGAGTGTACTTACAAGGCAAGGGTTACGCAGCGTGGTCCGGCGGACCCCAAGCTGGTCCGCAACAATGGGGCCAGAACCCAGCAGCGGCCCACTCGGCGGCAGCCAGTCCAGCCCTGTCGCCCTGGAACAGGGGCAGGTCTGTGCCCAATCTACCGCCTCTGCATTCAAATTTGCACGCCGCAGCCGCAGCAGCGGCCGTAGCTGGACTCCAGGGTAGGAAGCCCAGTCCGACGTTCGCCGGACATCCCGGACCCACCGCCCACCAGTCAAGCATCAGTCCCGTCAAGTTCCGACGGAGCACGTCGTACCCTGGCAAGGGCAATCTCTATCCCATTCAACCGGCGCCAACGTTCGAGGTCACCGCTGCCGACGAGAGGGATCTACTGCAGATGCCGCCTTATCAGCAGGTGCGTTGTGGCCTTTTGTTTGATGTTTGGTTTTAACAGTGTTGCAGTGCTTGATGTTCTCTTGAGGGATTTTGAGTTTGGTGGGCTGAGGTGCATAATTTTTAAGGAAATTTCCAATAAGTTTTAAAATTGATTGTTGTTGTCTTTTAATTTTTCCACTATCAGTCATCAACGTCGGGGGCCCAGTACATGATTGAATTTGCAATCTGATGAACTAACTCGAAAATTTTTATCTGTGAGAAGTCTATCTATTGTCATTTGTTATTCTCTTTTTGCTAAAACTATAATATTTGTTTTGATAGTGCTATAATATAATGTTAAAGGTTTGAAAAGTATCAGGTATAGATGCTTTGAATTGACAGTAATATACGTAGATTCTCCACTGCATCCGCGTAAGTAGAATGACGAAACTATTGGTCGAGTGAACGCGTACGCAGTAGCCGCCGCAACTGTTTGTAAACCTATTATTATTCACGTGGCTCGAGTTTCTTTGATCAAAAGCATTTCTTTTACCCACCAGTCACACAATATTTCTTGACAACATTGCAAAAAATTTCGCTTCCACGCGCCATCTTCATTCAATTCAAAACGCAAGTTCACCACCTTCGAACGCCGCAGCATTACAAAACAATGGCAGCCGAGCCGAGACTCCCAAATCTAGCCTTCCCGCGAGCATCCTACAACATTCCTACGGCCGAAAATAACCCCGGCAAACAAGAGCACATACAGAGACGCGCCGCGTCGAACCTGCCGAGAAATCGAAAGCTCGACAACCGTCGTCGTCGTCGTCGCTGCACTCGCTCGCTCGTTATCCGACTTCCAAATCCACGCGCGCGCACTCGCCAGGTTATGCAACGCGCGCGCGCCTTTACCATTTAAATTTAGCTGCTGGCTGCTGCTGCCGACGGCACTGCTGCTGCGCTCGTATTTCGTTTTCGTGTCGTTGCACCAGGAGCATAGTCGTGAGGTGTTGCCGATGATGGCCCCCGCGAGGCTGTTGGTACTTGGGCGCTCAGAAATTGTTGCCTCTAAAGGAAATGTGGATTGTGTGAGCGGGGGGCACAGTATATAATGTATAATTCGTTTGGGTCTGTGGGTTTGAATAGATGCGTCAGGTATTATACTCTTTTGTGATAAAAGTAGGATATAAACATACATTTCTGGATTGATGATGCTTTGAAGTGGACGTCAATAGAAAATATTGATTCAACTGTTTATATTTGTAACATTCGCGATTGCTGTAATATATATAGCTTATAATTTAGTTATTTACGTTGTGTTATTTTAAAATGAAATATAACATACAGATTCTCCGCTCGAGTGTTCTTGAATGCAGTATTTATTGTAGTAATTCAAAAGTATTTTTATCCGGTAACAAAGCATCGTTAATTTTTCTGAAATTTCAATGCGCGAAGATAAAGATCATTCGAAGAAGTATAGGCCCAGGAAGTGAAGCGCCCAATTCATAATTCTAATTGGCCGTGCAGCGTTAGCGTTTATTTTTGATTCACTACGGATGTGAGCGCGTCGCGTGGCTCTCGTCGTTTTCGCTGCGCTCGGCATCCCGGGCGTTCCTATAGTGATGACAAAATGAAAATTTGATACTAATTTAGCGTGGCAACGACACAGACACTCAGCGATGAATTGGAACCGGATTACTCAATGCGGCACACGTGTACGTCCCTTTTGAAATATACTGCGGGCTTCATTTCTGAGTTCGTTGGCGTTTATACCTTTCTAAGTAACAATTCAAGTGACTTATTTCCACTAGAAAAATGTCAAAAATAACAAAATATTAACATACCCCGTATAATGTTCTTGTCATTAATGTTGAAATATTACGTTTCACACTGCATTCCCCGAGGTAACACGAGAAACAGAAAATATTAATTCGTGTCACACGCCGTTACGTGGTGTCAAAATATGATGTTTACATAAGTGATTGGTATTCCGAAATATTCCGAAGTGAAACATTTTCCATCTTCCTTCGATCTATATTTTCTTTGAAAAAATAAAACAGCGCTCCGATAACTTCACGACTCGACGCTCACTGCGGCCGCTCGAGAAACCCCGAATTTCTAAAAGCGAGGCGTGTGTCTGTAAATAATACCGCACTCAAATTTTCCAATGATTATTCACCCTCTATTTCTGCGGGACAGTTTCTCCGCTCGTTTTGAGAAAACGGTCACTCCGAAACGAGGAAAAATTGAAGATATACCCCGGCGGTGTGTTATTTTCGTTCTATATTCTCAGCGCGTCGGTTTAGGATTCAATGCGTGTGCCCCGCGTGCTGATAAGGAATGTCTATCTGAAAATATATTAGTTTCAACTTTGGATTTAAATAAATAGTCAAGTAGCAAGTTTCAGTGCGGTTGACATTTCCTCGTTAACATCAGAACTCGAGAACGTACAACTCCATGAGCTGCAGCCTCCCTTATCACCCTTGGACCCAACAACAAGCCGCAAGGACCGCGGGTGCGTCCTCGGTCAGTCGAATGTCTGACCCACTTCCCTCGCGCGACCCGCTGCTGCTGTGCTGCTGCTGCTGCTCTTAGAGCTGTCTAGCAGAGGAGTTTAAGCTCTTGGCTATTTTGGCCGGCCGACCAAAATAGCCGACTACTCTTGCGCGCGCTCGTGTGCTGCTGAGTAAGAGAGTCCAAAGAAGAGAGAGAGAGAGAGAGAGGGATACTTTGATATCTCGCCGTTTGGACCGCTCCGCGCGGCCTTCTTTCGGACTCTTGTTTTCGCGAGGGGTGATGACTTGCGCTGCCGGTATGACGAAAGAGGAGTCGGCCGGTTGCTGATCGAGTTTGAGTCGTCTCGAGGTGGAGAGATTTTTTAGGACCGAAGGTGTGCAGCAGCCGGCGAGGATGCAGAGGGTAATTTTAGATACCACGTATATGTTGCTCGGATGCGTTTAGACTTGGTGCGGGGATAGAAAATTGGACTAATTTCATTGAATAAGTAAGGGATTACGGGATTTGGCACTGATTTTGGAACTATCTTAAAATATCAACATTGATTATTAGAAATTTTACGTTGATGCAGGCCGAAAATCCGGTCTATATATTTCAAGTCCAACTGAATCTTAAAATTTATTAGCTGTTTGGATTAGCAATTATCATAAGCCTCAATATTCTAATCATTGGAATAAAAGTCAAGATTAGTTGAACACCGATGAATTAAATTCTCAATTATCGTGTTTCAAATTTACGTGAAATTTCTATACCACATTCGAAATTATATTATGTATAGATTAATGCACAAAGATTAATTTAGCTTACGTAGTTATCAACGAACATGGAAAAATTATCAATAATATTCGAATTTTAATCATTTTGATCGCGTACAAAACTCCATTCTTAAGAAATCTTAAAACGTACGTTCTTTCATCATTCCAAACATTCCTCTATATCCAAAAACGAAAATTCATCCTCGGCAACGAAAACGCCAAACACCATATAGGCACGAATTAGAAGAATCGAACGCGCGAAAATCGTCGCCGCGCCGACTGTTATATTACTATACGCGCGTGCGAACAATTAGGCACGAGCTCGCGCGCGCGCGCGCCTTATCTGTGCCGCACACTCGCGCCCGAGTTTAATTAACTGTTCGCGCGGACGAAAACTCGGCTGTGTGTTTGCATCTGTGTGTGTGTGTGTGTATTGCGCGCACACCTGCGGGGCGCCTCGTCGCCTTTCCACGTCGACGCCTCGTCCGTTCGCGTTTCGACGCGCCGCCCGCAAAATTCGCTATGTGCTCGCTTTCGGAGTTTTCGGTATATTGGGCCGAGAGCGTGTATATATACACGCGTCGAAAAATTAGAAAGCCGAGCAAGTTTGATGAAAATGTATAATACGAAATACAAATTGAGTTTTAGTTCGATTAATTTGTTTTTGACGTTCGCTCTCGTTCGTATATACCTGCGAAGCAATTAATATAGCGTATAGATTAAAATTTTCTGCGAAAAGGCGTGTAAGGGTTTGTGAAAAATTACTCTGTATACTATTGTATAGTGAGAAACAAGATCTATAATACAGATAATAATTTATTAACCTTTAGTAAAACCTACTGAACTCTAAAGTAAGTTATATATAACCTTGTTTTCTACTGTGTTAGTAAACGTTCGACAGTCCTATGATTGACAGGTCAATACAAAAGATTGTTAAAAAATTTTAATACACTGCGCAAAATTATAATGCCGGTCGTGAAAATCACATTCTTAAGAATAACATTTTTCAATTTACTACGCAATACTTGACTTTTTCAGTGTATATTCGCTATCGGTAATAAATTCACCGCCCCCCTTAAAAGCACTCGAACTCGGGTCAATCCTCAATTTCGCGAAATTTCGGGTCAAAACCGCGTCGTCTCTATCTCGCGTTATTTCGTTTTTTTTTTCTGCTCGCGTCACGATCCGCAGAGATGCATTATAGCCGGGCGCTTCATTCATATGTATGGGGCTCGCCAAACATATATATACACGTACGCGCGCGCAGCGAATTAAGCACGGCAGCCGTTGTCATATAGCTCCTAAACGCGCTCGCTGTGACTCTCTCTTTTTTTTCCCCCCGTCGACAGAGGCTTTTATAGCGGGCAAGAATCGGCTTTCCGCGCGTTTGTTTGTTTAGTCGCTTGCGGCCGTTGTGTTATTAGAGTTGAAATTTCAGTAGTCGGCGGTTGCGTACAAAAGTTCATTAGGTTCTCTTTTCATTGGCGTGAGCATAGCGAATTGACGATGAAGCATTTGACACTTGCTATTGCGCAATATTACTCTATCTTACCCTTCCTATAGACTCGGCCCTCGTTCAATTTTTCAAAGTGATTTTCTTCATCTCACCACAATATTTAAAAAAAAGAAAAAAAAAAGAAACACTTTGCACACCTAATCATAAATTTCCCGTCCCCACGTAATCCGCGCGACTCTTGCGTGGAAGCGGCGCGCGAGCGTATATATATCACCTCGCGCAAATATTTGCGCGCGAGGGAAGCTACCGCCTGGCGCTGCGAAACCTTTTTCGCGGGTGACGACAACGCGAAATTGCCCTCGACGCATTATGCGCACGTATGTATATACACGTGGGCATGCAATTTCAATCGAGGGCGTATCGAGTTGCGGGATGATATTTTTTCTGCAGAGGTGCTTAAAGCGGTTTACTTTTTATATTTTCTTTGTTTGAACTTAAAACGATATAGAAACCGACGTGATTGACTGCTTGGATAAAGCGCGGTATATCATTGATGATTATTAAAAATACAATAAAAATATAAAATATCCCTGGTGGAAATTTGTCCATTTCGAAATGGACAGAATTTCAGTAAGTGGGTAAGAGAAATGGTTAGTTAATGCCCCCGGTGAAACGCTTTTTCTCCTATTATTCGAACATTTATTAGATTGGCCGTAACATAACCTAAATTCCAAATTTTCGATTCAAGATTTCTTAGACTTGATGTTAAAGTAGGGAGAGTTCAAATATATCCATTTTTCAATCTATTTAATGTTCGAATAATGTGGAAAAGCGTTTCACCGGGAGCTAAGAACTAGACAAGAGAAGTTCCTATTTTATAGCCAGTTTCTAAAATAAATAACCAGTTATTGGGTAGAAAATATTTTGGATTTCCACCAGGAATTCCTCAAAAATTATTACAGTTCCAATATCATATCTAGAAAGAGAAAAACAGCTAAAGCTAAATTTTTACGACACACATATACGCCATAGCGCACAACATATCCTCCGCGAAATCCAATAACGTTTCAGCTCAATACCAACATTCACTCAATTATTGACAAATGTAATTCTGCGAAATAAAAAATGTTACGGCTAAACTCGCGAAATTCGCCCCCTAGCGTCGTAACGGCCAAATCGAATCTCGCGAGAATTGCATCTCTCTATCTATATCTCTCCCTCTCCCTCTGCCGGTGCTGACGTCAGACGCGAAAAACCCTAATACGCGTTTTCGTGCGTCGCTGCTGCTGCTGCTGTATGTAAGTATATAGATATAGGCGCTCGCTCACCGAGCCAACTCGGTCACGGGAAAAAAGAAGACGAAGCTCTCGCGCGCGCGCGCGGATTCAATCTCCCGCTCCTCTGCAGTCTCATGCTTTTCAAAGCTGGCGCTCATCCGTTCGCTTATTTGCTTCTTTAATAACGGGATTCCGCGATGACGAGGTTACGCTGGATTGCGCGATTATGTGAAACTTTCGGAAGGGGGTGGGAAATGTCAATGTTTCGTGCGTGGGGCTTTAGGTGAAATAAAAGTTTCATTCAAAGTTGTACGCTAAAAGCGTAGCGCGCGACGTAAACTTTTTTTTTGTTATTTTCGCTTCGCGAGAACCGAATTATGCTATTGTAGAATCGGGTTAAAAATAACCTTAACTGTATTACAGAACGAGATTTTGTATGACTTGACGTTCTAGTTAAAGGATAGCCAGCTATTTCCAGTGAAATTAGAATTACAATGCTTTGAAATATATATATTTGTAGAGGACGCGCATTCAAATTTATTAAGCGGCTGTATATTGTTATTTTGACAGGTTTACGGTACACGCACTTGCGCCGTAAAAGATTAAGTAGGATGGAAAATGGGTTTGTCCCGTTTTAAATTTATTGCACACGAACTTGAATTGTGCTCTTGCACATATAGGATATTTTTGTGCATTTGGTAAGGATCTTAGCGATGCTTCGTTATCCATTTAAAATTAGGAGCCGTCTAGTCACAATAATTAATAATATATTGCATTCAGCGCTACTAAACAACATTTTTATTGATTTTGCTCAACTGTACGGTAAAAAGAAAAATAATTTAACAATTTTCGTCCTAAATGCAATCGCGTGGATCGCTATCTATTTTTGAAAACAAAGCTTACCTAAAGTGAATTTTGCCACATCGATATATTGGAAAACTAAAGAGTAACGAGGGTTTCAACTAGAAAAAAAAAGAAGAAAATTGTCAAAGACACTTTGGCTTCGACTCACCACGCGCATTACACCAGCCCGCAACCTCCTACGTTTTTCCAAAACATACTTCCAGCCCCGTTGCCACGACAAACCGAGAAAGCCCCCTCCGCCGATCGATCGATTTTCTCTCCCTCGCCTCACCCGCCCCACCCCCGACAAAATAAGGGGCGCACTTTTTCCTGCACCCTTAAAGAGAGAAAAAAAGGAAAAGTCGATCGCTTTTCCGGGACGTCGTGTCTCTCTCTCTCTCTTTTTATCTCTCCTTGGGCATCGCACACGTGCGCGATACGTCACGTACAGTACGCAGACGGCGCCCCGAGGGTGTGCAATGCGGGGTGGCAAAGGGCGAGCGCGGCAAATGAATGAGCAAACTTTATTGCGGTAATGATGACTACTGCGGCGCGTGTTTGCGTGAGCGCGTGGATTTTTGTGGTTGGCGGGGCGGCCGGAAGTCAGCCGGGGATGTCGAGCGTGCGTTTGTAGGTGGATTGTTGTGGTTGGTTCTTTGGGTCGTCCGGTGGGAGGTGGGGGTTGGTTTTATTGGAATGCGCGGTGGTTTGTTATCGACGTCGATGAAGTCTCCTATTGGAATATACGTAATTGGGCTTTGCTAATTATGATAATTAGTTGTGAATTTATAGATCCGTGGGTATCTGCCCATTACATCCATTACGAGTTTCAGTAAAATTGGCATTAATTTCGTATACTAGTCACTGACTTTGTGGTATAAATGTATTTAATAAATTTAATAATTTTTAAATAGTCGTTCACCATCTTTTGAATATTTTTACATCTTTCAGGTGGTCTGAATATCAAAAATCATTTATAATTAGCTGTATACTGATTAAAACCACATTCGTAACCTGGTCTGTGTAAATAAACTTTAGGAAATTAATTAATAAAATAAGTATTTAAAATATGGTTTCACATCCCCATGCTTAAACAAAATTTCAGATTTTCAAACGGATTTTGAAACTATTAAACCTCCTATCACCTACATCAAATCAT
>JAPYZP010006619.1:0-24048 GCA_030522985.1 Torymus sinensis
TCTCTCTCTCGCGGGGCCCTGTCGAAGCCGTCGCATTAATAATTCGAGCGCCCTAAACTCCTCGATAAATTAGGCTAACAAACTTCTCTCGCACGCGCCGCTTATAATCCCCGGGCTCTCTCCCAGCAGGCCACCTTCTTCCACGAGCCGCGAGAAGGCGCCCCGTATATATACACAGGCGGTCGGGCCCTAAAGTCTCGCTCAGCTCTCTCGCTCGGCTTCCCTTTTTCCGTCTTCTGCGTCGATAAGTCATGCGAAGGCCGAAGGGGTTTCGTGAACGATGATTCTCCGGGGAGGGCGCCACGGGGCGAGGAGAATTTTCCTTCCAGGAGGAATATGGAAGTTCGCCGGGATATAGAGCTATTTACGCGCAGGAAAGTTGCATCGCCGTCGAGAGCGCGCTGCCGAGGATTTTCCTCGGAGATGAGATGGAGCGATAAATAATGTTTTATGATTTGGCGCCAAGCTCCTTGTAAACTCCCTCCCCGTCGAAAATATTTCACGGCTTTGTGCGCGCGGAATCTTTATGCGCTGGATTACATCTCGAAAAATGCCTACGCATTGCATTTCTTTTTTCAACTACATACTCAAAGATAAACATGATGGTTTTCAAATGTTAGTATACTACATTCATATCATGAAGTTCCGAACTTGTTTAAAACCATCATGGAATAGAAATTTCAAAGTCAGTTTCGAAAGGTAAGAAAAAAATTTAAGGCGCGGTGCAAAAAGAAGCGGCAAAGCGTCCCTTTATCGGCTTATTGGAGAAGCTCGCTGGGTCGAGATGTGACTGACGCGTAGTGTTGCTCGAGATTTTATGACCGCTTCCGCGCAAGTGTCGGTCGGTCGTTCGCGGAGGCGCCACCACCGCCGCTGCACAGTATGACATTTTGCATTTATGAAAACACAGGCCGTAAAAGAGAGGAAGGAGCGGCCTTCGCTCGCTCGATCCGCTGTTTTTTCCGCGCCCGCTCGCCCGACGAATAAGGGATAAAGGGCTTTTTTAAAGGCGGACACGCGCTGTAGTCCTTTTACGAGCGCTGTACAGAAAGAAAGACCGGCACGGAGATAACTTTCTCGTAATATGCGGAGATTACGCCCGAGAAGTTAAGAAAGTAAAAATCGGGTCACACGCGCCGCCGCCGGCATATCCCGCCTGCGCGCTCTTCGATCTTTAGTGCCTTAACGTCTTTGGCTTACTTCGCGATGTTTTACGCGCTTCCCCTATTTCGTCCCTCCCCCTCCCTCGACACTTTTTTACAGTTTACGCGCGGTGTCCTTCTTCTCCTCTCTCACTTTTTTTTCTTCGCGATTTAGTGACTCTTGAACACGGGAAACAATTTTACGGTCTGCTCGGACATTAAAAAGAAATAGGAGCGCCAGTTTCCTCTGGATTTTTAGAACGATAAAGTTTTATGGGCTGAATAATGAAATTGAAAAGTCAAAGAGTAAACGCAAAACTCACCGACTGAGCAGTGTAAAACGAACGCTGTCTCTTCTGTAAGTATAAGAACTAAATGTGCTAACCGGGCAGAGCAATAAAAGTGTTTGTATTCGGCGAAAAAAAAAGTGAAAAACCTTTTATTTTTATGATGTTTATGCAGATTCCAACGATAAAGGCACAGATTACTTTGACAGGATCCAAACCGAAATTCATCACAAATCAATGGAAGACGCACAGAGTTCCCCTCCGCGATTGAGCCTATATGCGAGCAAAGGGCCCATGTCTAGTTGGTTATCGGGAGTCATTTCAAAGGGCGGACTAAGGAGGATCGGTCTCCATTGAGAGAGGGAACGCCAAGGTAGACGGCCGCGCGGCTGCTACTAGGCGACGAAGCACCGAGCGTGACATATCCGATTAGAAAATGATAATAACGCTCCGCGCGCGTGCGAGTGTGCACGCAGTCAAATGGCTTCGCGCGAACAATCGTCCGAGATTTTTGTCGTAATTAAGTCATGCGCGCAGCCATAGCTCCTCTCGCCCTCCCGTGGAACAATGCCGGATTTCGCGCATTGTTACGGAGAGCGCGGCTGGGGGAGAGAGGGCCTTATCGCCGCTCCGGCAGCCTATCCCTCTCTCTCTCTCTCCCTCCCTCCCAGCCTCGCGTCGGCGAAACTCGGCTCGACTACTCCCGCGTATACGGCTAAATGCCGCTAAATGCCGCTTTGTTGCCTGTCGCGGTTAATCACTGTCTAAATAGCCCAAAGCGCGCCCGCAGTCACTCTCTCTCTCCCTTCTCATATATCCCTTTCGCGCGCGTTTTCTTTGACTGGCCTGAGAATCGAGACCTCGAACAGTGCCGCCGCCGCTGCATCTCGAGATAATACAACGTGCTGTGTTTCATAATGTTTTTTATCGCGCCTGCCTTAATTAGCGGAATTTCTTTCGTTTTTGCTTCATTCTTCGCAGCGCCATTCAATTTTCCCGCCTCGATCGAATTATTCGTAGGCCAAAAGAAAGCTTGAAATATATATATATATATTCTACGGAGGGTGGAAAATTTCTTTGGCCGATTTATTGTTTCGAGTTGATGGAATGAATAGATCGGCCCCATTGTGTATTCATACGTGCCCTAATTAATGCTGCTACCATTGTACGAAAAATCTGCTCATTATGCCGCTAATATTCAGCCGTCATACGTCGGGTTTTCTTGTAAATAAAAGCTATAGTGATTGAATAGCTCATTAAATTAGCGCTCGCGTTGCAATGGAGTTTTCGTTATGAATGCTTATTCCTCCTACATTACAAAACGTAAAAATCCTTCAATCAATACTCATAAATCTTTTATTCTCCTTTGTTTCAGGTAAGCATTACAAACTTTGAGGCTTCCTAATTTACAAGTTATTTGAAAATATTTTCCCCAAAGAATGCTTTAAAACACCACTATTCTTTTACTCATATTTGATAATTTATATTTATAAAATTATTGGAAAAGCTATGAAAAAATTTATATTTAACATTATACCTATAAAATCATTAAGAATGCATGAAAACATTTTTTGTATAATTATATAATTTTGATTGTATAATAAACGTACTAAAGTGTCTCTCGACAATTCCCAAGAACTTTGATGCAAATAAGTACCAAGCGCCGGGCATATTTTTTGTTAACGCTTCTCGCGCTTCAGGCACACTGTAACCTGGGAATATTTACAATCGCTCGGATGCCATAAAACTCGGGAGAGAATTATCGAGTGGATTTCTGGACGAGCGGAGGAGGAGGAGGAGGGGGCGGCGCGACAAGAGCGGAATTGTAAAGGGATAGCGTCGGCGGCCGTAAACGCAATTTCCCATTCGACCGCAATCGCCATAAGCGACGAGGCGATTTCGATTTTCCGGCCCGCACTGCAAGCGAGCTGGAGGGAAGAGAAGAGAGAGAGAGAGAGAGAGAGAGAGAGAGAGGCAGCACTAGTATAGTCTAGTCGCTAGTTCGGCCCGCGAAGATGAACGGCGCCGAATCCGTCGAGTCCTCCTACTAGCTGCTACTACGGTGCGCGTCCTTTCAGGAATGCAATTTCGGCTCGGGCGATATATCAGAGCGGCCGTTATCGCGCGCTCAAGTTGGGCGTCACTGCTTTATTAATCCTCGTGCAGCTTCCCCCGGCTTTGCGCTTTACTCGGCCGCGGCGCATATAGTTACGCCGCCTGGATACGGTGCGCCAACTATCTTGCCTCCTTCTTCTTGCTTCCACTTATTGTACAAACTTGCGTTTATCATAACTTGCTCACCAGACTATCCTAACACGCTCGCTTCCATTCTGCAGCTTTGCTCAACTTTCTACATTTTCTAATGGGATTTATTCCTTTTCAAATTACAAGAAAATTTTACAATTAATGTCTTTTCATGCGATAACGACCCACATGGACCACGACAATCAGATTTATCTTGCGTTTAATAAGCGAACGAACTTGATTATTTTCATTTCCCAATGTGCGTCGCTTGTTGGATAAACGAAGCTCTTCCTCGACTTCGTTCGTTAACTTGATAAAGTAAAAATGGCGGTTTCTTAGAAGCGACTGCGTTCGCCAATTAACTTCGTATTTGGTCATCCGTAAAGCTACATGTTCTTTACGCTTGTGCACATTGCCTACGCATTAGCTACTACCTTTTTATCTTTCTTTATGCGCCATTGTTCTTGCCCCTTACAATTTTTACGTTTAATAGTTCTTTGTTTCTTCCTCTCTTTATTGCCATCTTTCTTTTCGTTAAATTTATTGCGCACTTGTCTACCGATTCACTTGGTTATTTACTTAAAAATTTGGCTACCCACAATTCCTTATTACATAGGTATGCACATTTCTAAATTAAAATTGCCTTCTAAAACTTATCACGTTCGTTGCTATATATTTAATTAATAAAAGGAATACAGGAACAACATAAACTGATTCTCCGCTTTGTTTCCCTCTCTCTCCCATGTTTCTCTTGGCACGGAGTTTGTCTCGCGCTACTTCCGCCGTCGCGAGTCTCCCACTCGCAGCTCTCCTCCTCCTCCTCCTCTCGCTCTCTCTCTTAGTTTCTGCACAGCCAGCCACCTCGATCGTGCTTGCAGAGCCCGGGCTCGTCCTTTCGCCCGCGCGCGCGCACACACACTTGTCTCGAGAGCTCGCAATTACAAGCAATCTGACAATTATTGCCGAAGCGGTCCAGCGATGACGTCGGGCGTACTCTCCTACTCCCGCGTCCGCCGCTTCTGCTTCTGTTTTGTCGACGACGAGCGGAATATAGGTACACGCGTACTGCCTGCCACGACGTGCAGTCTAACGCCAGCAATTGCGCGAGATAATCCGCAAAGTATAATCTATCTTTCTTCAATTCTTCACGTTTTCATTCGATAAAATCAAAATATTGTGTTGGTATTTCTTACCCCAGTTATATAAATTTAATTAATAGTTTATAATAATTAATTGAATTTTCGAGGAAGGGTAATGCACCTCTAATTAAAATCAGCCTGATTAAATTAACTCCTTTTCAGTTATTTGTTCAGCGCATTATTTATTATGGCAAAATATTATGTAATGCCGTATATTTAAGCATCTCGCAGTTAAATTAATATAAATTTCGTCGAATAACATTTCTTTGTTATTCATCCCCAATGTAATTTGACAAATCCCTTAATTAAATATTTAATCCGGGCACCGCAAAGCTTCAATTATACGAAATTAAATGAAAAACATTAAATGACGAGTCGCAAAGCTCTAAAAAGGACAGTACACGACCGGGCCATGCAATCAGCGAAATTTGACAACCTTCTCATTTTAAAAGCGCTGCTTTTGACCAGGACGGGGCTGGCGGCGACGACGACAGGGCGAGGCTCATTCGAAAACTCATCGCCGGCCGATTCAAGTCCAGGCGCAATCCGATTAGACGGAAATGAAATCGGCGGGTTAAACTATTCCGGCCGGCGTATACACGGGAGTTCATTGTTTTACACGGGGCGACGATGCTTTGGCAGTTTTTATGCGCTCTCTCTTTTAAAACGCCGCAGCTCCTCCGCCTCCGCCCCTCACATAGTCGGGGGCTTTAAAACCCTTTCGCGAATGAAGCGGTCGAAGGGATCCGCGCGCGCGCTGCTGGCGCTGCACGGCTGACTTATCCACAATCTGGGAGGATTAGGTTTATACAATATTCATAAGCCGCGCCGGCTTCCCGCCCCCGCCGCGCGCCGCCGCTTTTCCCTCCTTTTGCTTTCACGTCCGAGCACTTCCTAACTGCTCTCTTCCCTTCCTTTTAGCCCCCCTCGCACGGAGTCTACTCCCGCTCGCGCACTTCCATGCAAATCTCTACTTACTTTCGCGCGTAAAATTCAAAATATCACGTGGGCTATAATTCATTTTTTGGCGCTTCATTATCTGTATTACCGCGCCGCTCGGCCCCCCGACTAATGAACTTGCATATGCAACACTTTTTTCACTTTCTCCCCTCTTATACCTTCTCTACTACCGTAACTTTATTTATTGGAAATTCGTGTACAGCCGCCACTTTCTTCTTTCATCGAACGCGCGTTTTTTAATTTTCGAAATAACCAGCCAATCGTTAAAAGTTTTATTGCTCTTGGCCGGGGCCACGGTCATGCATCGAATCGCGAAGAAAGAGTAAAGGGCGCCGTAAAAAAGTATATACGAATGCGGTCTATGCGCATCGGCTAAAAGTCATTTCGATATTTCAAAATTTTATTTTCGAAGCGAACGAGCGGCTGCCCTCCTTGCGGAAGCCCTCCACGTCGGGATGATAAAAAGACGAAAAATATAAAAGTGAAAAATAAAGAAAGCGCTGCTGGACGTGAATTTTTCTGGTTCGCGCGTGTATGCAGGTGGGCCGATATCGTGAATCCGCCGATACTTTATTGCGATCTCCCGCGACCGTTATACATCCCATACCCGAGCGCGGGAATTTATCTGGGAACCGGGGCCGTTTTCCACTTATCCCCGCACGCCGCTGGAGCGGGCGCGAGGTATATATGCGATCAGTAACCCGATGCGATATCGCCTTCTCCCTTTCTTTCCGCGCGCTCCAGCTGCCCTTTCGCGCCAATTAAGCTCGATTTACGCGACTTTATCGCCGACTTTTTCACTCGGCCTGCTCCGCGTTCCTTTTCTTGCTCGCCCGCTCCTTTCTTTTCCTCTCTCGAGTGCCTCAAAACCTCATGAGCACGGGATAAAATATATTGCTTTGAGCCTCCGCGCTGTATTGGACTTTAATTAAAGTTTCAGCCGCCTTGGAATTCTCTGCCAAATAGCATTCTTAAAATAATCCTGCAATAAATAATATTTACTCCAAATATTTCCAAGTATAGGGCAAAGCCTACAGTAATCGTAGTCTTGTTGAGGGTGCAATGACTAAATACTCAAAAAACTACATTAAAGTTCGTAGGAAAATTCAGCCGATTCACTTTTTCGCAACATTTTGCAGCCCGCAACCGAGACTCTCTTCTTTTCGTTCGCAGGACAAAAAGCCATTGACAAGTACGGAAACATGACGAAGCATAGACGAGCGTCGAGTGAAAGTCAGACGCGCTGACGCGACGCAGAAAACCGGTAGCGCTTCAGTAGAGCAAGCTCGGCTTCAGTCAGACGCTCGCTGCCGCGCACGGCTGGCTTTCGCTCGACTTAATTACGGCCTGTAGCGTCTCGTCGATAGAGAGAAAAAAAAATACATCGGCGTAGCAAAGCAGCAACAGCGACGCAGCTTTTTCGGTGACGAGTGCGCGCGCCATAGAGAGACACGCGTGCGCGGGCTTGAAAGCGAGTGGCCTTCGCGCGAGCGAGCTCGCAAGTGCGCCTACCCTTTCAAAGTGCCTTTTTCTCTCTCCCGTTCTCTCTCTCTCTCTCACTCTCCTCTTGCATCCCCTCGCGCTATCTACCGTGAGCCACGCGTGCGACGAGAGAGAAAGGAGGGAAAGTGAAAAAGAGGCATGAATAGGAACGAGCTGTGAGGATCGGCGGGGGGATGTTGCCACCGCCACTACGGAATGTGAACGAGAGCGAAGAAAAAGGGGCATGGAAAGGGGCACGCGCGCGTTACTGTAACGAAGGTGCGGAGAAAGTACGCCGCTGGACGAAGGATGGGAGCCGCGCGCTTGATGAAAAGCCATCAATGCGCCAGGCGCGTTTATTTGTTCGCGACCATTCGCGGGAACCTCTTTCCCTCGCGCGCTCTATCTTTCTCCATGCATGCTATAACGTTAAACTCCCAGGCGCGGGCGCTGCTTTTTTCCCCGCTCTGTGTATCTGTATGCATGCATACGCGCGAGCGCAGGGGAGATAAATGTGGAAAAGCGCGGCTGGTTGCCGCGAGGAGCGTAAATTCGCCAACGTGTTTCGAGTTCGAAAATAATTTTTCTCTCGCCCTGTACAGGTTTTCCGAAAAAATAAAATTCACGCATCACACGCGCAACCCAACACCCAGCACCGATATTTATTTGCCCGCCGAGAAATTGATGAAAGCTATGGCGTTGTATTTTTTCTGCGGCTGCGCGTTATATTGAACGAAAGCAACGGCCGCACTACGCGTTAAAAGTTTTGCAAAGAGAAAAAAAATACGCGCTAGCGAGCGTTACCGCTCGGGATACGAAAAATCGATCATGATCGTTTAAATAATGATTCGCTATGCGCTCCAATTTCCCCTTTCCGTATATACATGCGGGCGAAAATCAATCGAGGTGGGATAAAAGATGAGCTGTAAAATCCTATTCCCCGCAATTACGTCATAAAAATATAATGACGAGATCCGATTTTCCTCTCTGAGAGTCCGTGCGAAAGATAACAAAGAGATGAAAGATGGATTGATGCAGCGTCGAAGTAAGAGAGAAAGAGAGAGAGAGAGAGAGAGAAGGCGTAAAGCGCGCTCACGAACGAGCCATTGTCTCTCGATTATGCTCGAGCGAAATGCGCCGAAGGGTTCGCTCGTCTCCGTCTCTCTCTCTGTCTCTGACGGCGAGATGACCGGGCTTGTACAGTTTTCCGTTTTTTCAACTTTATGACAAACTTTCTATTCGTCTATGAAAATTCGAACACGAGCTTAATTAAAAGCGAGCCGTTTTTAATTAATCAGCTATATTAATAAAGTTCATTCCAATGATTTTCACTAAAAGGAGGAAATAATGTTCGTTCGCAAAGGTCATCGCTCCGAGCGCACATCGTTGATTATGATCTCGCCAGGCGCTTTTTGCATCTTAATATTTCATCCTTTGTTAGAGATAATCTCGCGGGGTCACGAGCCTTAATACGATTCCGGGCCGTAATTCTCTTTTATTTTGATATATAGAAGCGGGGAGGCAAAAAAAGATGGCGAGAGGAAAAGACAGCGAGTGGAGGTATAAAAAGGTGATATACGGGATACACAGCAGGCACAGTGGCATCGCTACAAATGGATGGGCGCGCGGGGGCGGGGGCTGCTCTTCCTCCCGCTCTTATATTAGTGCTTTCAGCGTGCAACGCCTGCCAAATCGCCGAGTCACAATGGACCATTTGTACGTTCCGCGAAATGACGATTGAATAGCAGCCGTAAAGACGAACAACTGCAGCAAAGGAGAAGAAGAAGACGAGCGCGCGCGCGCGCTTTAGCTCTGCACCGGCAGCGCTGCGGCTTTTCAAATGTTAATTTCGCGCGAGGAGGCGCGCAACGCACACCAACCTTGCGCCCGCGCGCAACTTGCTTTGATCAAAATTCTGTCGTGGCTCGTTCCGCAGGCTCCATTACGGGTGTATCGTTTCCTCCGTCTTTTTCTTCAAGCTAGTTTTCGCCGAGCTCGTATGGTGCTAACGATTTTTGTGCGCGTATCGCTGATGTCTATCGCGATCGTAATTTATACCTCGAAATCGCGTGCGGGGCGAAAAAATGCGAGGCTCGAAATAAAACGGCGAGCTCGGCGAGACTCTGTTGACTCGACCAAATATTTGCTAACAAGAAATGTGGAATTATTTCAATTGTTTGTTTGACGGGAAGCAATTTGTACTCCGCCGGCATAAATATTGATTTTCACTCAATAACGCCGCTGCTTTATACTCTTTTATGGGGAAAATAAGCTTTTCATATAAAATGCTTTATGTCGCGTTTTCAAGTATTTTCCTTGCATTCAATGAATTGAATGAACCTTCCTGTTCCGCGTGCTTGCGTGACACTCTCTCTCTCTCTCTCTCTCTCTCTCTCTCTCTCTCTCTCTCTCTCTCGGTTTCTTTTTCGGGAAAAAATAACAGACGCGCTGCCGGCTAATCGCTTAACGAGCCGCAAATCTTGGCGAAACCGCCGGCAGATATTCTTCAACGTCGGCGCACACTTTCTCGCGTAGTTTCTCGCGCCAAAGTAAACGTCTCGTCGGCTTCGTCGTGGTCGTCGGCGAGCTTCTCGGAAGACAGGCGTCCGGCCGTGGAGAATCGAGAGCCTGTGACTCGGCTGTATCTCTCTCTCTCTCTCCCTCTCTCTCTCTCTCTTTCGCTCCTCCGGATGAATTTCGTGACGCGCGAAATTCGACACCGGACACGTTTGGCCGTATAATGTGGCCCTTGTGCGACGACGCCCCAGACGACCAGTTACACGCTCTTTCGATAAAAAGTCGAGAGTTTTCGGGATCGTAAAAAGGAACAGAGAGAGAGGAGAGCGATCAAAGTCACCCAGTGGTTTTGAAAGATTTATTTTTACTATTCCGCTGACGTGGGTTTTTTTCTTTTAATTTTAGTGGTACTTTTAGGGTCATTAAAAATTTTAATGAATTTTTTAGGTAGTAATTCTTAACCCTTTTAAGCACTCATTAGATCATCATTACAAACTGCAAACATTTCATCAAATGTTTACACTTTTTAAAATTAATAGTTGATTTTAGTAATATTTCGTTAAAGTTGTATAATCTTTCCGTAATGGAAAAAGTACTGTGTTTTTCCGTAATTACTGTTTGAAAATGTCAAAGGCATTTGTACTTCAAACGTTAGTTATACGTGAATATTAACACGTCGTTTGCAATTAAAAATATAAATGAAAAATAAATTACAAAAATGTTTGTGCAAGCTGTGGAATTGTAGAACATTGTACCGCAGTAAAAACATAATAGTATAGGTACACTTCATTATCGGTAATTTGATTTCAATCAAATCACAAAAAATAAAGTATACCTGGATTAATCGAGTATATTACTTTGTCGCATATGTGCAGTGTACAGGAGGAAAAGTTATTTCAGGATTTATATTATCGACAGCAATTGTAGCGCGATTCCTGCTTATACAAGCTCAATAAATTCCATATATACATTAGGCCAAGTAAAATGGAATTTTCAAAGAAAGTTGAAACATATGGCGAAATCGAGTTGATAAAAATAAACTGGCTAGGTTTAAAGGCAGCTCTTTTTACCGAGACTGCTCCGCATCTTGTCGGGATATGCCTCGACACGGGCGCAGCATGCTTTCGCTTTCCTCCGCGCGAGGAATTCCCATTAAGATTTATATAGCCGCGCTGTCCCGCCGCGGCTTGTCATTGGCGGCTTTACAACAATAAACTTTGCGGTCTGGGCATATAAGCGGCACGTGGCCCTCTCTCTCTCTTTCTCGTTGCTGCCGCAGCGGTACTCTCCTCCGCCATTACGTGGAAAACATCTTCTTTGTAGTCGCGTGGATGAAAGCGATGCCAACTATTTCCGAACGGGAGTTTTCGGAGCGACCCGTGCGCAAGCAGAAGGTAAACGAGCAGGAATTTCTCCTTCGGTAGCTTCTTCTACGCGCTAAGATTTAGATCAGCTGTACCGAACCGCTCTTTCCTACTCCCGCGTCTTCTCGGGACGGAAGCGATGCGTTTCGCGGGAGTCGGTAATACATGCAAAGACGCGCGCGCCGCTTCAGCGAAATTTGTGCCAGCGGTTCGCGCGGCATCGGGACGGAAATAAAAAAATTTATGATTATTACCCGCTGGCCCGCGTTAAGGAGGCGATTTCTTTTTTCTCTTGCTCACATGTGAAAGCGACGTTAACGACCTGTTAACTAGAATATGATGTGGTTAATAATTAGCGCTTCTACGTAGAACTAGCTTAAAGCCATCTTGCGACATGTGCGCCAAAGCAAATGAATGCACGATCCAGTAAAGCATCGGGGTTTTATTAGCCCGGGCGTTTAGGGCGCGCGGCGACTGCAGTCGGCGAAAAATGCAAAACAATGAGCTCAGCTCGACAGCAGCAGACACGTCGCGCGGAAAAGTTTAAGTGGACCACCCGGGAGAGGAGCTCGGGACAATGTTCTTTTGAATGGGCGCGTAGACGAGCGCCGACGGAATTATGCGCGCACGCGTGGAGCAAGAGCAAAGGAGATAGCGACCTTAGAGCAAACTCGCGCGCTCGCGGGCTTTTTTCCCTCTTTCCCTCTGCGCGAGCCTCTATTTTCGTATCGGATGACACAATGCTGCCGAGCGACGAGCGGGGAGGAATACGCGCTGGCGAATATAGATCCTCGTTTTTGTTCGCGCGCTTCGTATACCCCTTTTTTATTATTTCGAAGAGGGGGGCGACTTTTTTCGCCGAGCAGCGCAGCCTCGCCTCCGTTTGTCTCTCCAGTTCGCGCTCGACGACACGCTTTTTTGCTCGCGAAAACGCGTCGAAATCGACGTTAACGCCTTTGTACGATCTACGAGCGAGGTGGTGCTGCTGTGCTTCGCTTCTTCGCTGCCTCTTTTTATCGCCGCGTGTCTTCTCCCGAACCCCTCGCAACTATTCTGGTCGCACATGCAACGCATACACGCGCCTTCAATGGCGTCTCTTTCTCTCTTGCTCTCTCTCTCTCTCTCTCTCTCTCTCTCTCTCTCTCTCTCTCTCTCTCTCTCTCTCTTCTCCAGTCGTAGAATAGGGGACTTTTTATTTTTGGCACCGGCCCTATTAACATTTTAACTCACTGAACAGGCCAGCTATATAAATTTCAGCGAATTTTCAATTCGATTCACTGGAAATAGACACACATCATTTTCTTTTTTCTCATCGAATTACGGGGAGGAAATTGTTACGGCTATTTTCGCGCTCGACTTTTTCCTAAATAACGAGAATTTATGAAAACTGGCGTAGCTAATGAAAATTCGATAACGATTATCCCCGCGACATCGAGGATTAAAATATTATTAGCCGCGCAGTGAGATATAATGAATGTGCAGAAAATAGATGCGGGAATCCGCCGTGTAAAAACATATATTTTTCCTTTATCGGCAAATACTGCATATTTTACGCATTCGCAAGTTTATTTGCTGGAAAATATAACGTTATCTTCATACCAAAAGATTTAGTAAGGGAATCATTATCGAAAACGCATTTATCCTCGCACCGACATCCGCTTGTTATGATCGTGCGTACTCAGATAGGCGTATAATATAAACGATCAGAGCGAGAGAGAGAGAGAGCCACAACTCTGTTGAAATTTACATATTCATGTAAAGCTACTCAATCAGAGAGATCCCGCGCCGGTACACATTCGAATCTTAATTCGAAATCGCACTTTGCGTCGCTACGCGTACTTTGGGAAAAAGGAGGAAAAAATGCTCCTATCTCCAGCCGAGGCAGATAAAAAGGAAGAGGCTGCGCGAGCGCGCAAACGACGCAACTGATGTCGATTTATATATATACATAGGTATATTTGAATTTCGCATTCGCCGCGGCCGAGAAGATAAGCAATGCTGGATTATTTGGACGTTAAAAAATATCGCGCGGCGCCTATGCACGCATACACGAGAAGAGAAAGAGAGAAAGAAGGCACGCACCGAATTGAGATAAGCCGAAACCCGTTGTCGGAATGCGAATCGAGAGATAATGAGCGGGCCGCAACGAGAGTCGAGAGCAGCGAGAGAGGACAAGCAACGTTTTCGACTGCGTGCGTCTCTTTCTCTCTCTCGCCTCGTTTTCCCCCCGCGCTTGTAAGTACACACTCCGTTCCCATCGCGCGGGTCACGACTGAATTCGCTTAAGTACCCGTGCTTTTTTATCTTCAATCGAGCCGAACGCCTTTACGTTTACGTCTGTGTGCGCCGTGCGCGTATGTGTACGTGTGAGTGTGCGCGGCTACTGATATGGCCCTTAATTAATCAAAACGGTAATCCTATCCTCGTTTGTTCTCCTTAAAGCCCCGATGAAGTCGTCACGCTTAAACGAGCGCTCGCGCGCGCTTAATGAGTTTGCATAAATAATTTAAATGAAGCGTTCCGGGAAAAATAAAGGAGCTTAAGAGTCGGACGTAATCAGGGCCCCGGTTCCGGACTCCTCGTCGCCCCCTCTCTGCTCTACATTGAGTACTTCCACCGGACTCTTTAAGCGGCTAAACAAAACTAATTGATTCGCTTGCGGCATCGGGAATACGTCTTCACTTTCGTTGCACAACTCGAAATACCTTCCGCGATGGACAGGGGGCGCTGCAATAGGGGAAGGTGGGACGTACAAGAGGACGACAAACGATCGTTATGACGTAAATAAGAATAAACGCAGGGGCTTGCTGGCTGCAGTGAGTATGACAGAGCGTATGACGCCCGCGTCGCACACAAGTATCATCGTCGCGTGAAATCAGCAGAAGTAGCAGCTACAGCTGAAGCGGCCCGTTGTTGTCTCGCGCAGCGTCGCTTGCTCGTTAGTGTTCGCCAATTTACCTCGCTGATCATTACTCTCGCGCGGCTGCAGCTCGATGGCAAAAAGCAGGGAGCGCGCTTTCTCTCTCTCCCTTACTCTCTCTTGCTCCCGCCTGGCGAGTTTGCCTCCCGCGACACCTCTAGCCGACCCGGCACCGCCTTGCAATTGCACGCGGCAGCCTCCTGCGGGGCCAATTTATCTTCGCGGCCGCGCGCCTCTCTCGCTCCTAGAACCGACGAAGCTCTTGGGATTCGACTTGCAAAAACAAGGAAAAAGCCGCGCCCAGAGTGAATTATGGCGATTTTTATAAACATTCGGAGCTTCTTACCTTGCCTGCAATTAATTTCATCAACGATAAGCCTTTTCTAATGGGATTATTGTTTTGACGTTAAAGAATGCTCTTAAACGTGGATTAGTACGCAGCTTTTATCTGGGAATGTAAACAGAACTTTACTCTGCACTTGCGCAGACGCTACCTCGTTCTTTTCAGCGGAGTTTTCGAAAATTTCGATCTTTGTACCTCCTCTTCCTCGGAAAACGCTATTTACTCGTACAGCTGCCTGCAACGGGCCTTCAGATGAAAATTTGCCTCTATAACGTGCGAGTATCGAGAGCTAAATGCACCTCTGCATTCAACTTTGCTGTGCCAATTGAAACTTCCACATCCGAGATTTTTCGTCGGCTAGTTACTCCGGAACATGATTTGCACCGTTTACACTCTTAGCCTGAAAATGGAGTGAAAAATCCTTTTCGCAATTTTTTATACAGCATTTGGCAAATTAAAGAGTTTGCTGAATTTAATTCACGAAAAAGCAAGCGAGCAGACTGAATGCAAAAGTATTTATTGTATGTAGCGTTAGTTGGACTGCAGACTTGTTCGCGATGAAAAAGTTATTTCTTTGACACAATTTATGACGCATCCCATTAAATTTTATGACTTAATGCTCCAATTATTTACTACAAGCAATGCAAAATAAGCACTCCGCTTTGATCATAGAATGTCAAAGGTTACAGAGCGCTAACTCTGACCTCATTTTTCTTCCTTTCAAGCCAAATTTGAAAGCTTTCTTCATTCAACATCTCGCGCGCCTTCTGAAGCGAGATGAACTTTTCGACTTTTTCTACATGGGCCGCGTACAGAGATGTTTTTCAAATTGCCATAATAGAGGGTAAGAGAAGTGTGACCGACATACCCAGTCTCAAAGACCCGCCCCTTCATTACGAGATTCGTCGGGTGCAGCCAAAATTCGAGGTCGAAAAACACTGTAGGGCCTTCCCCTAGCCACGACAGCCGGCTTTTATTTTCTCCCCGTGCATTTTCTCCGAGACAGAAGTGCGCGAGCGCGAAAGGGTCTCGCGGTAAGAAGGCGGTGCAGATGAAAGCGAAAAGACGAAGGAAACGACGCCGGCGCGCGGTGAGAGCTTCCGAGCGGCGGCCGCAAGCTGCCACGGCGCAAAGAAGAACTCCGTCACTCCGCTGACGTTTTGAAAGTCGCGCGTTTTATAGATGTGCATCTCGCCTTTTCCAGCTGCGCGCTGCACTCTGTCCCCTTCTTTCTTTCCTCTCTTCGATTTCGTTAAAAATATCTCCCGGCGCCTTTGTGAGCGCGCGCGCGCGCGCCACTCGCTCGGTGTCTCTCGCTTTTATGCAGCGAACGACTTTGATTCCACGAAGAACGCGGCCAGAGGAATTTGGCAGGCTGCATCGCTGCAGGGTAATGAAACTCGCGCGGATCGTGCACGCGCGTCTTCCATTCACGGGGAGAGATGCCCCGCGGAGCTGGAAAATGATGAATCACATCCGAGCGAGGAAATGAATTTTTTGGAACGAATTTTCTTTCCGGATTTTCTTTCCCTACGGGAAGAATGACGGATTATGTCGTTGGCCTACATTTTCATTCGCCAGCTCCAGGAAAGATTTTTCACCGCGTTACATTGTTCCTTTATTAAAACGCCTCTCTCGAAGCTTCATGATGATTGCAGTTGTTGGAAAATGACTTTTGCATTGTTGCGATTGCACAATTAGGTTAATAAATTTCATCCTATTAAGTCGACGAATTATAATACCCGAGCTCGACGTGGAACAGGAGATAAGGTATAGAAGCACACGTGACGATAATCGGGGCGGCCGGCTTTTTTGCGGACAGATTGAAATTGATCACGACAACGATTACCCAGGCAGCGAGGAATAAAAGAACAGGGCAAAACGTAGGGCCGCATCTTACCACGTTACACCGCTACAAGGTAAAAGTGCAAAGCATCGCAGAGCCGCGATCTTCTGCGAATGGCTATAATCGGCTTAACATGTGCGCAATTGCGGCGCAAGAGGCGTTTCGCGGAGATAAGCGAGCGCGCGACATACACACACACACACACACACGACGGTCCGAGGCGCGCAGAAGGAATAAGTGGCAGATGAGATGTATACAAGGGAGCGAGAGTCGGGGAACGCGGTCGCGTAATTGTGCAAAATGAGAGTGGCCGAGGAGAAGTACGGGTTGCGCGCACGTACGGATATAGACGGGATTCTAATGCGAGGGAGAATAAAACGAGTACGGAGCTGTGGAATGCAAGCATCCCGGTTGCCAGAGGGACGGGGAAAACTTAACGTCTCTTTTATTGACTGTATTTCAGTTGGCTGCGCGAGAGACTGCAGGGACAAGTTATGAGATACCTTTGAAGAAAAGAATAAAGGCGATAAAATTGAATTTCGAGGCTTTGTTGTTTCTCTTACCCAAGATAAAACGCATGCTTATTAGTCGCAATCGTCCCGGCTATAAACTTTCCTTCAGACAAATCGTGCAAATGAAAAACTTGTTTCTTCCCTTTATTGCGTTCGTCATGTTGCCTCCCTCTCAAGACCTTTTGCAGAATCTAACAGTTTTAAATGATCTCAATAAATGCTAGTCGAATAAAATACCTTACTATGTGACTTGGTTAAGTTGCTGCACGTAGTAGGTAGCATTTTATTGGAATTTTCCGAGGGTATTGGTTGATTTTGTTTTATGATACACAGTTATAAAATAACTGATCTGAAGAAAGCCAGAAAACTAATTGAGTCCAACAATGCCATTGAAAATTTGGTTGTGTGGAGGTAGAGGTTTATTTTTGGAAAACGACAAAACAGTGTTTGGCAAAAAAGCAGTAAAACAATTGAATACAATCTGGAAATAGAAATAGCTGCGTTAAGTGCAGTAAAAGTAAGTGCAGTAAAAGAAAAAGCTAAGAAATTCGGAATAAAAGACGTGAAGTAAGAATGGAGGAGCGAAAAAGAGGAGGAGAAGAGGGGCAAAGAGTACATGTGAGTGTGCAGTCGAGTGAACGGGGGTAAAGTGAGAAGAGGAGCTGGCTCACCTCCTCCTTATTCTCTCCCGTTCTCTTCTCTTCTTGCAGCGGGCAAAGAAGATGAGATAGAGGCTGCAACGCTGGCCCTCGCGGCGGTGAAATAACGACACGAAAGTGCGCGCGAGCGCGTGTTCCGAGAGTCCGGAGTGCCTTTCCCGCTTGCTTCTTTGCCTCTCTTTCTGCTCTTCTCGTCCCGCGTGTGCCAACCTGTGTACATGTGCACGCGCGGCCAGGATGCGAAAATCTTGACGACACTCCGGGAATCTCGTGAATGTACACTTTTCCTCGCACATACTTGCTCCTTTTCATACGGATTCTTGCTCCACTTCTTCTTTTTCCACTTTCTTCCAGCTCACTGCGCCCGGCGTTGTGCTTCTTACTCATCTGCTTCGTGAGGTTTTACCATCGGAAACTCAAAACCTTAATGTAGGTCAAGAATTCCTTCGCATTCCATTGGCTGAAAAGCCTTGTAGCGCTACGCGTTAATCCAATAGTTCAAATCATTTGAATATTGCAGATACTTTCTGAGGTTGCTGTTAACGAGTGGAAATCGTGCAAAAATGCTCTCCCTCTCGTGTTTCCAATAAATTTCCTTGTCTTTTGTCCAGTTTTATTTTTCCATGTGTAATTATTACCTGTGCACGTCAGTAAAAGTATAATTAATTAACCAGAGTAAATTTAAAACGTCACACTTGTTATTTTTTATTAAATCTCGAAAATCCATTTTATAAGGTTTTAAAGCTCTCACTTTTCCCTTATGAATATCGACCTTTCAATCAAACATACCACTTGAATTAAGAGCGACACAGTTTCGGCATTATCATGCACACGGCCGGCATCATTTTTCACCCCTCGCTTATTTATGTACATGTACCCACGGTATGTTCCCCATGAACGTTTTACTTTGAGACCACAGCTCCCCAAGTAAAAAGAAAAAAAAAGAGAGATCAATTCGAAAAGATTTTAAAGGAGGAGCGTGTGCCATTAGCGGGCTACTATACACGGGGCGCGTGTCGCTGACGTTTTCGTCGACCCTCCCTCTCTCTCTCTCTCTCTCTCTCTCTCTCTCTATGTCTCTCTCTTGCGCGGGCGCGCGCGACGAGTCTGGCTCCGGCGGAAGGCGATTGCCGAGCCGGAAGTCGTTCCCCCGATTGACGGACTCTGACAGTCGCACGCTCCCTTCGGGGCCGACAATAGCGGCGGCTCGCGCGCTCTAGCCGGCGCACGCCTAGCGCGCACAATAGATGGGAAAAGAGAGGAGAGCGCGATATGCCACACACCGCGAATCTCTCGTAATTGAGTTTCCCGCCGCGAGTGCTGTTGCTGTAGTGCGCGCAGCCGAGCCCTCCTGACTTATCATCCGTGACGCCCGACCCCCGCGAACCTTTGCTTTTTTCGCTTCCCTCTCCGCTTTTTTTCTGCTCATTTCGCCGGAGCTTTTCCCCTCGAATCTAGAGCTGGGATCGTAATTGATTTGTTACGACTGTATAATTTCGAGGTTATAGAGCGGCAGATTGTGGCACTTAACTCAAAAGAACATTTAATACACGCATAGTTTTATATTATCTCAAATTCAGACTAATGTTTCACGTTTTTCTTTTTTTTCATTTTTTGCCATCACATAAATATTTTCAAGAATGCATAGACCGCCCAAATTTCACGTATTCAAAATAAGGGACGTAAATCTGTCGGGACAGCCATAAATCACAATCATTTCGCGGAGAAAAAAAAGCTATCGAGCAAGATTTTGAAAAACAGAAATGAAGTGCGAAAAAATCGAGATCGAAATTCCCGTAGCAGGCCAGTGTATAGAGGAAGAGACGCACAACCTGGATCGGGACCACACTCGACGTGCGATGCGCAAGGCTCTCTTTCTCTCTCGCGCGCGCGTGCGTCTCCTCTTCGCTCGCGAAAAGCCGTTATAAATCGAGTCGGCTCTCGCGGCAGTTTTTATTTTGGCCGACGCGTCGCGAGTTTATAAGCGAACGCGCGCGGCCGCACGGACAAGCTAACCGACAGCGCGAAATATTTTTCTGCTGCGGGTGCGCGTGTGCGCGCTCTTGAAATCACTATATTTAGCCAAGAACGAGGGCATTAAATTGAGCCGCGAGAAAACATAATCTCTCCATCCGAGGCCGGGTGACTAATGTCCGACAACTCGCGCGCTGCGGTGCCGCAAAGTCGTGTATAAGCTAGTCGCTCTCGCGCTTGTGGGAATGGGGAAAAGAGTCATTCCTCCACATGCTGTCCCTTCTCTCCAGCGCCGCGCACCGCGGTTACAGGATACCTGAGGGCAGGGAGTCGTTACGAGTTTGAGAAGTAGACAAAAGGCGTCGTACTGCACATAAAAATACTAATGCTACTATATATTCAGTTCGGAAGTTGCAAGAACATAATATTATGTATTATGAAAGGTGCTGTGACGGTAGAGATGATATTAGAAATTGGGGATTCGGTAAAATAAGAAAGATGACTACCGCGATGGTCTTCGGGTTACGCTGACTCAAAGATGTCCGCTTTGGTCAGGATCTCCCCCGGCGCCATGAGGTACAAGCAAGCGAACGAGGTGACACAAACTAGGGCTATAGTCTGCCGCAAGAGTTTCTGTCGTCTCATACTCAAAACTTTTGTCTGAGACTAGCCTGTCGTGAACAATGTAATGAATGCTTCCTTAAACGAATAATTATAGTTACCAAGTATAAAACAACTCGAGCACTTATATAAGTAATTTATTTAATTAATATGAAATATTTTACTAAATAATAGGGCTCTATTTTTTATTTCCTATAATTCTTTAATATAATAACTATAGGAATAAATTAATACATTATACAACCAGGAAATGATAACAATATTTGATAGCATAAATTATTCTTTCATATAAGAAATACGTGCATAACTAATGAGAAATCATTTGCTTGTAAAACCTACAAAATATTTTAAAACAATTAACTGCATTCTGCTGGTAACGGAAAAAAAAGTTTCTGAACTTTGCTGTGATCGATTTCAATGCTTCAACGTACTTTCCAAACTTTAAGCAAAATACAGTTTTCTAGACTGAAATTTTATTGATGCGACAGAGTCTTTTATTTTTGGAGCATACTTTTGGTATAAATCACGAGTGACTGAGGATAAAATACTTAGATTTCTGAAAACTGATTTATAGTACGCAATGAAATTGCAATAAACTTCGAACACTCTGTGATTTTATGCTCCGATAAAATAATAAAATAAAATTACAACTTGCTGAAATTAGGAATAATATTGCGCTAAATCCATATATTCACTAAGTCTAGGATTTATAAATTTATAAGATTGTAATTCAAAGATCCTTCAACTCTTTTTTTAATTTCATAAATTCCCTGACCTACATTCCTCTTCAGAAACTTGAAAATCGGGCACGGAACCGATTATTTAGTATCGCGAACAGTTATCTTAATTATGATTAATTCATCCTCCTGTCTTGCATATTAATTTCATCTGGCGCCCAAGTGCACGCGTATATCTTCTCTCTCTCACGTGCGCGCGCTGATATACAAACACACGTATATGTATGTGCAGCCGACACGCACAGCCTGAGTTTCTCGAAACTTCGTCTTTCCGAGGCGCACGTCAGGAACATACGTGCGTGCACGCACATGCCAAAATGGCCGCACATATACCGCATATCAGCCGCGATCCGCGGGATAGAAAAAAAAGAGCGGCTGCCATGCAAAAAGGACACGCGCAGCTCTGATTCATTCCAGGCGTCAGGGTCCGGAAATTACGAGCGTCGTTATTCCGATAAGTACGAACGCGAGCTCGAACGCGCCGCGCTCACCTCCTCCCTCACTCCGCGCTATAGGCGCGTGATTATAAGGAGGAAGGACTCTGCGCTGGGGTCGCAAGCTGTGCACTTTTACAGCTGCAAAAGCGACTGTCGAATAGCGCAAGATTGCAATGGCCAACGAAGCTGAATAAAACGATGAGGAAGACGTGGGTATAGAGGACGATGATGGAAATAGCGCGGGGATCGTGTATATGCGCGCGCGCTCGAGGTGCAGTAAACAGTTTGCAAGGAACTCATTAAGTTATAACTGCGGCGATCCTCTTTTTTGCTCTTTCTCTCTCATCGTAAATCTATAACGGCATTGATGAGTAATGGAGCTGCACGTGGTGGCTGGGTTATTAGAGACACACGGTACGTTAAATACACACTAAAGGAAGAATTCATTGTAAAACGCTTATCGTATGCAGTCTAATTTTATTATGCCATTATTTATCTTGAGCTAGAGACTTTAAATAATGAACTCAGAGGCAACTATTTTTCATTGTAACACACAAATGATGTAATGATGCTTCCGAGATGCGGATAAAATAATATTTTGGTATAATTTCATAATTGATAAATTGCGCCCATTTCATCGCAGTGAATTCTCTTCCGAGCCTCCAGCTCGCGAATTTATACCGCAGTAATTTACTTTTTTCATTACGACTCTCTTCAAGCTGAATTTCGTATATTATATACGTATATATAGTCAAGGCGTGCGTCCCATTCTCTCCAGCATTCCGCCTCTCATTATACTTCGGGTCGCTCTTTGTCCGCGGTGGCTTCTTCGCTCCTTTCAATCGCTCGGGCCGGCAATTTTCCCCGGCCCCCTCCATCGCTGTCTCCCGCTGAAAAAAGGGTGAAAATCGCACTGTGTCCCAAAAGCTAACGAACGAGCGCGAACGAGCTCAGCGCCAATAATCCGCCTTAACAAGCTCATTAGTCTATTTGCATGACAGCCCGTCGTAGCGCACGTAATAACGGGCTCTTTCTCGGGGTAGTAGTTCGCCACCGCCGCTGAGCGCACGCGCAACTGCTGCCGTCTCGTCGACGGCGACGTCGATGTCGCCCGAGGCGAGCAAACTTGCGCGAACAGCCCGCGCGGTATATATAAGCGTTAAGTGTCAATCGTAAAATCTAATCGCGACCGCGGAGCGAGAGAGAGAGAGAGAAAGGAGGGAGAACGAGTAATGCTCTCCCTCGTCGTCGTCGTCGAGTCTAGCCAGGCCATAATGTTTCTTCTGCTCCTATTTTAGCGCTGATGAGCCCCGCTTGCGATGCAAGATCAATGCTTTTTTGCACTCTGACACTTTGCTCTCGCGCTTTTATTAGGTGAGGATAGCAGTTAAACAGTTTCCACTAATTTCAAGCCTTAATTTATTTCATTCAGCTTTATTGGCCGTTAATTGATGCTAATTTATTGTTATACACCTGAGACTAATATCTAGGTGAGTTGAATACGCTCTTAAAGCAGTTCAGTAAGGAGCGATTTTTTGGGATAGGCATTTGCAATAAATTATTAAAAGTTATTATATGTCTGCGCAGAAGATGTTGGCGTTTATTCTCGACGTGCAAATGCAGATGGCAGAGAGCTAACCATCATCTATTCGGCAGACGCGCATATACCGGCCGTGGATTAGAAGATACTTAGCGAGCATCTCGGCCCTGCTCGTTATGCGAACTCGCTGCGTGTATAACCCGCTCGCGCGTACCAGCTCTAAAGCGATTTTCCCGAGTAGCTTGCTCGCGAGGGAGATATCTTCTGCAGTTGGAATCCCATGATAATCTGGCGAGTCGCGTGCCCCCTTGTCCGCACTTGCGCTCCAACAAATTACCTTATATATTGCTAAAGTATATCATGGAATTACTCGGCAAGTCAAGTCTTTTCCTAAAATACTTGGGCAGTTTTACTCGAAAAACGAGATAAATGCTATGAGCGCAGATGGATTGAAAGAGAAGCAGCCAAGTTCAAGCCAAGTTTACTCGTACAGAATTTACGTGGCCAGTGGGGGGGAAACAGGAAAAAGGAAAGATGGAGTGGAAGGGAGAGGGGCAAAAAAGAGGGGGAAAAAGCCGCACAAGATAATACTCGTCTGGGAAATTGGCCGCAAAAGGGATAAGATCGGCCGATATATTTCGAACAAAGAAGCGGACAAGAGCGGAGAAAGTCCATAATATTCGGTCCGGCGTGGCGTGCATCCCGCAAAATACTTTAGAATCGCCGCGGGACTCGAGACGTCGAGCCTGCCTGCCTGCCTGCCTGCCTGCCTGCCTGCCTGCCTGCCTGGCTGGCTGCCCTCTCCCTCGCCTTCCTGGACTTTCCATAAGCTGTAATATCTATGTTCGGACGCGAGCCGACGGCGGCGGTGGCGGCGGCGAAGTGCTTTCGAGAGCGCGCCACGGCCGAGGTTAAGCCAAATAGTAAAGCGCTCGATAAACAGGGAGCGAGGGCGAGAGAGAGAGAGAGAGCGCACAGACGATGTACGTATACGTACGAGCATGTGGGGAATAGCAGAAACTCACTCGTCCTTCCTTCCTTCCTTCCTTCCACAATGCTCGTCCGACCATCCGATATGGATGTACCTACAGCCGCGCATGAACGTGTGTGTACACTGAGAAAATATGCAGAGGAAGCGCCAGCGAAATTGAGAGAAAAGTTATTGTTGTATACAGAGTTCAAGAATCTTTTTGAAAGATTGATCGATACTTCAAGTGCCATTGGGACACTGAGAAAAATGTCATAATAAAATTTGTTAGATATATAACAAAAATTGCTATTTAATATAGGAACGGAAGGATATACTCGATTTGTGACGTATTTT
>JAPYZP010006625.1:0-11615 GCA_030522985.1 Torymus sinensis
CACAAAAACCCCCCCCCCCCCCCCCCCCTTCCCCTAATGAGCATCAACTCCCCAACTTACGCCTAACAATCCCATTCCCAGTGATAAAGAGACACCCTCGCACTCGCGCAAAAAAAAGACTCACGCAACTTTCGCTCTCTCCGCGTCATTTTAATTAAATTAAAAAAAGAAAAAGAAAAAAGAAGAAGAGAGACGCGCGACCCCGAATCCGCATTGTTTGATCATCCGCGGGACGAGGGAGTTATATCGTCATACGGCTGAGCGCGCTATATTTGCATGATAATCCGACTCCCACTGGGTTACAATACAGCTGCGTGGCGTGTCCTCGGTGGTGAGGTTTTTTTTAGCTCGTTTGGCCGAATGCACAAAAGCGCTCCGCACCGCGTGCAACAGGCGCACATTATTATACCGTGTCCTCTCCTCCTCGTCAAAAGCCAGAGGAGAGCAGCTGCCAAATTCGCTCGACTTGCTGTGCTCTCCCTCTCGCTCTTAAATTTCAAAACCTTTCCGGTCGACTTTCTCCATCGGACACGCCTTCCCTCCGCTGACATCAATTACGCCGGCAAAGTCCAATTGAAAATCTGCAGCGCGAGTGTGTGTGTAGGGGAGTATTTCTCTTCCTCTTAATACTTCTAGCCTTGCCACACATCGTCGACTACGACTCGCAGTTTCGCGCCCCGCACGCGCGCGCAGCCGAGTGAATAGCGCGGGAGACATCCAATTTCCGGAAAATGCCGCCTGGGCGTATGTGTATGCGTGTATATATATATATTTCGCACGGTCAGTTTCTCTTTCTCTCTCTCGCTCTCGGCTTCGGCCGCCGGCGACGACGACGACTCGCGCAATCTTGCGAAAACATTTTTTCACCCGTCGCCGGGCTACAGACCATTCGTATAAAATCATCCTCTGAAATTACTTTTTCTTCCCTGTGTGTGTATCTATATATGTGTGTGTATAGGTGGGTGAAGACAGGGGAACGATGCAATTTTTTGCCGGTGATAGACACGCCAGGGGTGTAGGATCGATAAGGCGGAGATGAGAACGTCTAAATGGCTCGCCTGAGTTTCTTTTCTCATGCGTGTATATATATATACACACGATCTTTACGAAATGGGATGGCGATGTGCACGATATATAAGTCGGCAACTAAGAGATCATTCTTCGACTGCATTCTACTCTCCCTCTCTCTCTCAATTCGCGCGGTTAATCTGATAATTTAAAACAGCGCGCCTCTACTCGACAGAAGCGTGTGTGTGTGTACCTATATCCGTAATAACGGCAGTATCGATTTCGCATTACGACGTTACAGGTTCCCACTCATATATATATATATATATAGAGAAAAATCGCGCGGCGCGAGGTTATACAAGTGTCAATATATTTTTCGCTTTTGCCAACAGCAGTGGTCCTTCATAAATCGTCCGATTATATTTTCCCTCCGTGCGCGCGCGCTTTTCGGCGCAGTTGCCGGTTAGCGAGCGCGCGCGCGGATTGCGCGCAGTTAGTTTTCACTCTTGCCGATATCCTCTCCGTTTTTCGCCTGCAGGGTCAAACCGCAAATATCGAACGGCTCGCTCGATTTACAACTCTGTCTGTGCGTATGTGTGTGGACGGAGGAGGGTATAGATTTTTTTTCTCCTCTTTTTCGTATAAATAAGCGAATATCTTTCTTTTTTTCGTCGTCGACGAGGCGCGAAACGGCCTTCGTTATTCATGCGGCGCAGCCTCGAACTCAAGTTTCCCTCTGCGCCAGGCGTTCGCCTCGCTAGACGAATATATGCAAGTTTAAAATGTGCCCGCGCGTGCGCGCGTGCGCGACAGAGGCCGAAAACTCGTAACTTATGGAAATTGAATACGTTTGCGATTTCGGAATAAATTTGTTTTGTATTAATTAGTTTTTCGGGGGACGGGAGAGTGTGGAAGGGGAAAGGCAATTATTTTAAATTGTATTTCGTGCTGCGCGGGAGCGAGAGAGAGAGAGAGAGAGAGAGAGACATAACGTTTTAATACCATTTAAATTGTTTTATAAAGTCATAAAGGGAATATTAATAACGGCTGCGTAGGCTTTTTCGCCATGCAATAAAATTTGAAAAACGATTTTCATATATATATACAGACATCGCTTTAAATACTCCATGCAATTTACGAAATTACCATAGTTATATCACCGGCGCGCATAATTGTACTTTATTAATAAAAGTTTAACTCGAGGGTGTTGAGTGCAAAGCGCATACAAGTACGTAAACACTATCCTCATTATATATTCAGACGACGCTCTCAACTGTTCCCCGTAATTCGAGCGAACTCGATACCCTGGAAAATCGAAAATTACACGGGACGCGCGAAAGTACGTCATTAGAATTGTATTTCACGTGCACTGAGAGAAATGGATTATTTGGGTCGAAAGGAAATTCCTTTTGGGATAATCCTTTGGATGCAAAATGATTATGTTATTGAATCAAAAATTTTATTTTGATATCGAAAATCTAAGTTTTCTATTCGAAATGGTTATCTTCTAGATTCAAAAAGAATCTTCCTATCGCGTATAAATCATTGTAGTAGAACAAAATAAAATCATTTCCATTAAAAAACCGTTCCAATTATTAAAATTAAATTTAAAAATTAAAATTATTGCATCATTTTATTACACAAGTCTAATTACATTTATTTATTAATATTAATATATAAATTTAATATATTATTCGGGATAAATTAATATTAATTACATTTATTTATTAATATTACAAATTATTAATTTGTATTAATTAAATACAAAAAGCAATTATCATCATCTGAATATAGTTTTTAATAAATGTAATACGTGGTTAAAATTTTGAGTTGATTGGTCCAATATTCTGTGAAAAAGAGATATTAAAAAATGTTTCAAAAAAATGTTTAACCTCTTATATCTTTGGTCGTCACAGCCACATTTTTTCGAGCAACCAACTCGATCTAAAGATATGTGGAAGATACATCTGTGCTAAATTTCAAGACGAGTAGTTGATTTTTTTACTCTTGTTATCGTACAACTGAAAATATACTTTTTTTCTCTAAAACAAATGAAGGTAATTTCTTGTAATTTTAGCCAGGCTATAATCTTTAATAAGTTTAATAAGTGGTTAAAATTTTGAATAAAATGCTTGGAGAAACAGATATTCGAAAATATTTCCTAAAAATTATTAAGCTTTGGCCGAAAAAGATCGGATAAAAATTGCAAAAGTTACAGCTGACCACACATACACACAGACACACCCCACATAGCATGGAAGATTGCTGAAAGCTTTCTGCAAGCTTGCAAGAAAGCTACGCAGTCTTTCAGGAAGCTTTCATGAAATCTCCACGAAAGTTCAAACAAAAAGTTTCATTTTGGTGCAAGATTAATTAGAGATCAATTTAGAAAGGAAATTGGAATTAACATGAAATTTTACTTTTTGTTCTACGAAAATCATTTACACTCGAAAGGAAGTTTCTTTTTGAATCTAGAGGATAATTATTTGGAATAGAAAACTTAAATAATCGATATCAAAATAAAATTGTCAATTCAATAAGATAATCATTTTGCATCCAAAGGATTTTCCCAAAAGGAATTCCCTTTTATCCCAAATAATCCATTTCTCTCAATGTACGTACACACAGAGATACGCGTGGAGAGTTGTCACCGCGTTACCTGCTCTCTCGCACCATCACTACCGATATCAGCTAATAAACTAAACACATGCCCTGCAATCGGTCAGTCAGCTTACATTTTCGGACGGAAGAGGACGTACAAATAGACACGTGCAGTACTGAGAGCGACGACGCTTGAACGTTTAGCTGGTGTGCATTTCAGCATATACAGTTTTGGTAATGTGGTACATCGTACGATCTATACGCTTTCTCTCTATCTGCAATCGATTGATGGCAGCGTTAATGTTGCGACGATCATATCGGTTTGCTCTTTGAGCAGCCTAATGTGGCCTTCTGCGCTGATAGATATTTCGCTCTAGAAATTTATTCGGTGATTGAGAGAGAGGGAGAGACCTACATTTTGAGAATGAAATGATAATACCATCGAGCGCGAAATCGAACTGTTGAATTATACCGCGTTTATTGCAAATATTTCACTGATGACGGGACGACCTGGGTGTCGTAAAATGATATGGATAATGGGTTATTATCACGATAAAGCGAAAAATTCCCGAGTGAATTTAGGGCACAGTGCGGTTAATGTACTGGAAGGTACATGGTTCAGTTGGCGATGGGTTCCGCTGTCCCTTCATTATACCTATTTCTTAATGGGTTTCTAGGATTTGGCTTTCTGTCGTGTTGTAATATTATGAATAGATTCATACTGATAAATGATAAAGATAAAGAGCAAATGCGTATAGCATTCGAAAACGATTCTAATCAGAGCTAGAACATATATGTGACGATGAAACCGTCGATGAGGTAAAGGTCAATCGACTCGCACTTCCAATAATATATTCTTGAACAAAAGAAAAGATTCTTTCAATTGCGCAAATGCATCGTACCGCTCGTTTCTCCACAACGTAAATACCAAAACATTGCGTGCACACACGTGTGTACGCCGGTGTAATCAATTAGAATGAAATATTCAACAACTATTTGTCTTGTCAATTACAAGTTCCACTCACCGATACATATACATATATACACACACGTGAGCATAAGCTCGCTCGTTCGCGCTTCCGATTTATCATGTTAATTTAATTTAACGCTTAGCGCGCAGTTTATATGACTTTCGTAAGTGACGCCGCCGTGCGCTGCCGCTGTGCTGTCGTCACGTTACCCCTCGCGGAATATCATTGAAACTGGAGATGCGCGCAAGTATATAAGCGCGATGCGAAATCATGAATATATTTGCTTTGTCGCTCGGTCTCCGTTCATTAAACAAGCGGAATTTCCATCGGGCGCCATCAGTATGTATGCAGGTACATACACACACACACATACACACGAATTGCTTAACGATTCGAGCGTTACGATAAATACAGGCTTTCAAGACCTAATTAATCTTTGCGTATCCTTTATACGGGTCTCGTGCATGCACACAGTACAGCGAGACCATTTACGCGCGCGGTATGTGTATATGTACATATAGAGTTATTATCTCGAGCGGGGCATCTAAATAATACGCCAGCGCGGTTGATGCATTACCAGATATACGCATAAATTTTAATTTAATAATCGTATTCATTGCGCGGATAAAAGCCACGTGTGCTGCGCGAACGAGAAAAAAGAAACAAACGGTGAAATGGCATTATAAAAGAATGTGTGACCTGCCTCGTTGCCAAAAACCGCCATCTCGTCTCTTAAAAGGCTCCACTGATACGAGTGGCGGAAAAAGTCCTTTGCACTAATTGGCGCGTAAACGCAAGTTTAGGCTTGTTACGGATCGAACAAACAGAGGTCACCTGCGGGATTAGATTCTTCCGAGTGATTATGTGCCGAAAAGGCAAATCCGTCTGTAACGGGAATTTATATTTTAAGGAAGCTTTGTGACATCGGAAGTATATGGGAAAGTCCAGAATTTTGTTCAATGTTAATTGTTCCCATAATCGCTCAATTTTTTTTTTCAATCCACATTATCCGGACATGATTTTTCTTATTTATTGTGATACCAAATATACGAGAAAAATCGTGTACAATTAAAAACGTCTTTGTCTCACATTGTTTTCAAAGGTTGAAATTTTTCAAGAAAATGACAATAAAAGCGCCTTTCTTCAAACCTCAGACATTTATTCCAGAATCAACCAATTTAAAAAAAGAAATTAAAACTAGAGAGAAAGGAGCTTTAATTCCCTTTTTGAAAAAATAAAAAAAGGTCGATTCCTTGCAAAGTTACAATGGTTCCAAAGTTACAAGAAATAAAAATACAGAAATCGCAGGAATCGTCCGCGCCCACTTTGAGAACATTTGTATGCCTTTTCGACGTTCAACTTCAAACCATTGTAACTTTGGAATGAATCGACCTTTTTTAATTTTTCAAAAAGGGAATTAAAGCTCTTTTCTCTCTAGTTTTAATTTCTTTTTTTAAATTGGTTGATTCTGGAATAAATGTCTGAGGTTTAAAGAAAGGGGCTTTTTTGTCATTTTCTTGAAAAATTTCAACCTTTGAAAACAATGTGAGACAAAGACGTTTTTAATTGTACACAATTTTTCTCGTATATTTGGTAACACAAGAAATAAGAAAAACCACGTCCGGATGGTGTGCCTTGAAAAAAAATTTTGACCGCTTTATAGCCGCGCTGCAGCTAACTCAGCTTCGACGGAAATTAAAATGATGGCGAGAGCTTGAGAGATTTGTGGGAGTCAGTGTTTTTTGGATAAGGGAGGGAGCGGAAGTGGTTAATATAAAACGTTGTAATTAATAATACGAATTGCGGTACTTTCCGCGGATGTTCCGGGCCGTTGTACGTATAAGTGTGCACCTAAAACGGATAAAGCTGAGAAAAATGGACCCTGGAGATCTATAGCGCGCGCGCGGGAGGTCGAGGAATTACACGGGGGGCAGAGCGTATATAAGTATACCTTGCTCTACGAGAATATATTTCGAAAAATTAGCTTCGCCGGAGATTATTTATCGCTGCTTTGTTATACCACTAGTAGTCTTTTCATTATCATGTTTTTAAAACATTTTTTCTCTTTTTCTGCGAAATACGTACATAGTGACGTTATATCGTACCATCGTAACGTCGAAGATTAAAACGATAGGATCAAAAGCTAAATAACAATTATTCGTGTATACGTACAAATGTGTACAAGCGCTATTAAAACACGCTCTGGCTCGTTAAAAATCATTCACCAGCCTATAAATAACAAAATAAAAGGCAAAAAGCGTCAAGCGGCAGTGAAAGCGACTTGACTTTTAAAACGCGCATCCATATATAAAAAAGACCATCGCGTTAAAAAACAAAAAAAAATAAACGAGTTAGTCAGAAGTCCCGAAAAAAGTCTATCAAAGAGAGCACAGTCCTATATTGCCCCTGTCGCTAAAATAATCCATCACGCGCCATATAACGCGAGCCGCTCCGCGGGGTCCGCATTGTTCTTTCCCCGCGCATGCATCACACACACAGAACATAACGGGCATCGCGAAATCTTTACGATTCTCTTTTTTCAGCTGCAAAAAATGATAATAGCCATTCCGCGGTATATAAATCGCTGCCGAAGAGAGAGGGACGCCGTAAAATTTTTATCGCTGCGAGGGTGGATATATACTGGCTGCACGACAGCATCTATAGACACACACACACACACGCACACACCGGGTATAATGGAAAAATAAAATTATCCGTCCGACATCCATTATCGACTTATCCGCGAGTGGCCCTCGCTGTGTGTGTGTGAGAGGGAGAGAGATCAACCCTTCCGAATACTAAAATAAACCTATATACGAAGAGTATACACCTATATGCGTAAGAAGTTTTCTCGCCCCGTCGAATAAACAATTTTTCCTTTTCGCACTCGCGGCGGGAGTGCGCACAAAAGCCCCAGTGTCTTTCATGGAAATGGGGCGTATATAGATAATGGGGCGCGTGACCGGCCCCCGATCATAACCCTCTTATATAGTAGCCGAAGTGGCCGCGTCGCGCGAAATTGCGTTTTTACTTCCGGGAAGATTCGATATTCAGGTCTTGCACGTAGAGGGGAGAGATGCACTTTCGATGGTGCGCGCCTCGCGCATTTTTACCAAATTTAATTCCTCGCTGAGAGGCGCGCGCGCGTGGCAGAAAAATTCACTTTGCCACGCGCATTTTCATTCGTCGGCTTTGTGTGTGCGCGCGTGTTTATTTCCACTTTGGGAACGACAAGTTAGCGCCTCGACGACCACGGGAAGCTTTATAATATTTATAAAGAAAACACTCTGTTATGACGTCGGTTAAATTGAAAAGAAATTTCCTTTCGGTTATTATACGTTATTTAATGGTGTGCGCGCGTGCGTGTGGATACACACACAGCAGCTTGTGTTTTTTTACAATCTATATAGAGTACTGTTTTTTTTTAATTCGACGCGGATGTCGCGGTGAAAACAGGTCGTGTGTTATTTAGCGTCGCAGCGAGTAATTCAATAGAGCTGAGTATAACTAAATTAACCATTTTTCTGGAGTGAAAGTATATGTATATATATATTATACATACACACGCCGACGGGCTCGAGACCCTTTGATAAAATTCAATTTGAATTTCATGAGCAGAAATTAGCGAGAAATTAAAACAGCCATTTAGGAGACCGGCTGTTTTATACGTGCCACCACAGCCGGCGCCCATTTTAATTTTCCGAATTCACCCTCGGAGATAAAAAAAAGAATATAACTCTGTTTGCACTCCGCCCTCGCATTGTATTTCCTCTCTTCCGGCAAATATACTCTCTAAAGTTAAATTAGTGAAAATGGCTCCACCTATTGAATTGGTGGAAAAAGCTACTAATTCATTAGTGAATAATTCACTAATAAAATAGTAGTTTTTGAATAATAAAAAAAAAATTAATAGTTTCTTCCAAACTACTAATGAAATAGTGAATATTTCACTAATAAATTAGTAGTTTTCAACCAATAATTCAATAGGTGGAGCAATTTCTACTAATTCAACTTTAGAGAGTACTACATACACATATACCGCAGACAACGGCTAGATAAAGATCGGAGCGAAAAAGGTCGCGCCGAAGTCAATTCGCGCGGAAAGTAGCTTTGTGCGACGAAATCTCGAGCTCGAAGGTCGATCCCCGCGCGGCGTAATCTATTTACTTTAATTTTTGCCGGCCAGTGAAGGCACTTAGTGGGGCTTGGATCAATATATGGGAAAATTAAGCCCGCAGGGATGTCTTTATGCTCGGGATGAAATGTTTTATCTCGGGTGTAAACTGGTAGAGTCGGTTATAGCAGCCGAGAAGTTGAGGAAGTTCGTGTTGATTTTATACGGATGGTGGAATGAGTTTCTCACGGAACGCGTTATATTTCTAGGATGAGGAATAGTCTCGGAGGATTATATCTTCCAGTGCAGAGATTGATATCGGTATAAAGAGGCCGTTTTTATGCGCGTTGATTAAGCACTTGGCGGTTGCCGCTGTGTGTCAATTGAAATCTGAGAGCCTAGTGAGCGGTTATTAATTGCAGTTTCCCGCTTATACCTGCGGTAGCTTTAATATATACGCTTATACATGGCACTTATATAACGCGTTCGCATCACTTCTTGCGCACCATCAATAAAGAAAAGAATCATTTATAATGGGGGCCCAGACAAGCGTTTACGCTTAGCCGGTTATTATAAAAGACCGCGGCTAGTTTCGTCCATGCGCAAGCTACACTTTATCCTCTCGCTCCTCCGCACTGTGCAAGCGTATACTCGGCTTGACCAAATTTATAGGAATGGTTCACATTTAATCTCGCGCTGCCCGCACGCTTGAATGTCTAAAATGAGCTTCCCCCCCTCTCTCTCTCATAATGTGGAGCGTTGGCGTTTCTGAGGACTATAAAATACACCTACTTTAAAATTTCCTAGCGTCGTACGTTCAAACGCAGCCAGAAAGTGCCGCTTTAAACGCCATTACATAAGCGGAGTTGAATTTTTCCTCAAAATGGTGCGTGCGATTTGTGTCCGTATACAATTAAGTTTATATAGTCTCTTTTACACTTACAGAAATTAAATCTAATTATTATTGTGTTTAATTATTTAATATTGATATATAATTTTAGAATTTCCGTTATAAATGTATGTGTGCAATTCCCGTGAGAATTTCCCTTAAAACTCGGTCATAAAAACGACGAAAAAAAAATGTTGAGGCACACCTCTGCCATAAGTTGTTACTGATGCCAACAAATATTTTACATAAAAGCGATTGAAGTAGAATTAAAAAGCTTTAATTAAAGATGAGAATCGTTAAAATCGGTCGGTTCTGTGCAAAGTTACATGCATTTGAAGCTCGCGAAAAATGACAAAAATAAGCGATTGTTAGCAAATTTACGTAATTCTTAAAATTTGTATCGCTTATTTTTGTCATTTTTCGCGAGTTTCAAATGCACGTAACTTTGCAGAGAACCGACCGATTTTAATTTGTGCAATATTGGGTTAGCACCGTTAAAAGCTTGCTATTGGTTAATCATCAGTAACTACTTTTCGTCCATTTTTCCCGTATTAAATTTCCATAAGAAAGATTGATGTGTGGATAAAACTGTGTAACAAGACCGTTTTCCTGTGTTCCAAAGTTTTTTCGTGTAATGCGTGATCTATAACAAGAAAAAACTTATGGCAGAGGTGTGCCTCAAAATTTATTTTTCGTCGTTTTTATGACCGAGTATAGGTATCCTTATATCAATGTTCTCTCGTAGATGATAGTATAATCTTCGTGCCATATACAAGGCGAGTGTACACGCGGCAAACTTATCGCGTTCACGCCGGCGCGCAACAGCTCTATTACTTTTTAACAATCATCATTAAGTATGGAGGACAATGTGCGGAGGAACGCCAGCGGCGGGGGTGGCAGTGTTAGATATGCGCTTCTGCGCGCACTTGGGAGATAAACTTGGAAATTTCTAAGAGCGTATACTTTGGGTAATCAAAACAGACTCTCGCGGCAAACTTTAGTCGAGATTTCTTAAGTGGTTTATCAACCGTGATGAAGTATATGCAGTTGCCCGCGCGGGAGATACCGTGCGCCCGCGCGCGCGCGTGTGTGTATGTATAAATATAGGTGCGCATATATATTCTATAATTATGATGCGATACGGCGAAAGCGTATTTTGTCCGCTTTTAGATGCAGTGTGTACGCCGCGGGAACGTATATTTATGGGATAATGAGGGTGAAATTCTGCGGTTTCCTGATTTAAAAGCGTATACGCTGTCATCGCGAAGTTCCATTGTTATAGCATCTGTATACAGACGGTGTGTATAACGATGAGAATAATGATTTATATTAATTGTCATTCGATATTAATTTAAATGCATAAGAGTCGATTCGCTAAATTAATCTGAACTTATTATTTTATATTACATGAGATAATAAAGCTTGTCGATAACTATATTAATCCAAGTAATACTGGGCATCTTTTATGAGATCTTTTATAATCATACATGATTATATATAATTATATATAACTTATTTTTACACGGGATCTCATCTTTACAGGATCTATATCAATTTTATAATAAATTCAGCGTATAAGTCGAAAAAAATATTTTCGAAAAAGAGAAAGAAAATTAATTCGGAAATGAAAGGATTAACAATCATAGGCGAAAACTAACATACCAGCCCTTCCACTATTTGCCCAGAGGGTCAAATAATCCCGATAAAAGATTGTTTCTTTCCAATTCTATCGTATCGATTTCAATCGACCCGCGCCCAATCTCGGATGTATGCTCGCCACGTCGTCTCGTTTGATTGAGCTACAGTACTACTACTACCAACAGCAGCGGCGGCGCCGGCCAACACATGCAGTGCGCGCGCGCAGGCACGCGGGCTCTTTTAGACTTTTATTCGATTGGGGTCTCGAGCCGCGTGAAATCAGCGAAACGCGCATGCACGTGTGCGTGTGTGCATGTGTATCCGGATGATTACAAAGGGCGGGGGGGGGGGGGGGGGGGGGGAGAAAAAAAGGGGGGGGGGGGGGGGTGGCCGC